>CAKNYM010052631.1:148724-165968 GCA_932195095.1 Andricus curvator | reverse complement strand
TTAAGCCATTTCCCTTTCAGGGTAGGCGTGACACTACCCGATTCGGGTAGTGTTTCTAGGTGGATAGTTTCTTGTAGTAAATAACTACAAGTGTGGGCTCACCACACCCACCACCGCCAACAGCAACGCAGTAGTATCAGACGGTCACCCATCCAAGTACTAACCGCGCCCAACACTGCTTAACTTCAGTGATCTAACGGGAACTGGTGTTTCCAGCGTGGTATGGCCGTTGCCATATACATGTATATAATGGAATAGCATGACAGTGATTCCGTGATGATAGTACGTAACTCGGCTAAAATAGTTCTGCCCTTCACCGTGGCGCCAGTTTTGCTGTCATTGACTTGCATGGTTTATAAAAAACCTAACCTCAAGCGAAGTAATATAATCGGATTTTATATAGATCAATATTTATGTATACCATTAAGCCATTTCCCTTTCAGGGTAGGCGTGACACTACCCGATTCGGGCAGTGTTTCTAGGTGGATAGTTTCTTGTAGTAAATAACTACAAGTTTGGGCTCACCACACCCACGATGTGCCAACAGCATGCAGTATTCTCGAATGGTCACCCATCCAAGTACTAACCGCGCCGAACGTTGCTTAACTTCAGTGATCCGACGAGAACTGGTTTTTTCAGCGTGGTATGGCTGTTGTTGCATAATATAAAGAAAAATGTGTAACAGATATATAATTATTTGTAGTTTTAATGTTTTGACAACGTAAACAGAACATAATAATTTATTTAATTTATTGCAAAAAAGTTAATTATACAAATTAGCAGTGTATACATTTTTGTATCGCATTTAATTATGTTGTACTTAGCCATTTTATAGAACAAAGTTATGTTATATGACTTTATACAACTCAATATTATTTTTCGAACTTAATTTTAAAAAGGAAAATGTTAATAATTTTTAATTATAATATTCAGTATTATAAAAGAATTTCAGCATTGTAGTTATCACTTATCGTGATAAAAATTCTAATAAATATTTATTTCGATTTATTTTTGAGACCACTTTATTTCTTATAAATAAAATATTAATTTTATTCGAAAATATTTTTAATTGAAATAAAAAATTAAAATTTTAAAAGGAAATTCATTTGTATTATGATTAATTATTATAATGTCCATCAGACGTATTGGAACTATCAGAAGATTCGATTTTTAGGTTATGTTTCGACGGATTTCATCTCGGAGGTCTCAATCTCTCAAGCAATATAAAACTAACAATACATCTTTCATTTCATTAAAGTATACTTAAAATACAAAAATACACTTGTAATACACGTCCAAATCACTAAAAACACATTTCAAGAAAACTTAACCTTTTTCGCGAAGACTGGGACAACGACTCGCGATTACTAGTACATGGCAGATTTGGAAATGGCGATAACTGGGACATCGGTGCTTTTTGACTTTTAATTGTTTATCAATAAAAAGTAATATTAAATATAATGTAAAACCAATTTTTATAATATTCTAGGATGTTTAATACTTTAATGCTTCAATCAGTACGAATAATTTTTTAACTAATCCTTTCAAAACATTTTTCTAAATATTTGAAGTCAATGAAATCTCTTATGGTGACGATTACTGGGACATTTACCTTACGAGGTGGATACCAGTACTAACTGAATAATGTGAAAAAGTGACCGGGTTTTAAAGCAAAAGTTTTGTAGTATATTTTTAGAGCATCAATCTGGCAAATTATCATTTTTTAAGGAATTAACTTGCGTTTACTATACTGATTCCCTTAATTAGTCAATCTTTTGGCTTCAGAACTGCCTGAATATTAATTATCTTAATTTGCATCCAAAATATATTTTACGTTAGGCTTGAGTATCAAAGTAATTTATTTGCTTTTAGGTTGCGAGCAAAAACAAGTAAAAGCTACCAACCAAAGAACTTTTAAATAAATATATGCAAACTTATGACTTTACCAATATAACCAAATAAAATTATGCTCAGTTTTTTTTGCCTAGCATAGTTGGTAGTAATGGCTGTAAAATAATCACTGTATAGATGAAAAAATGTTTTGGAATAAAGGTTTGTGATTTTTGTTTCATGAATTTATACTCAATGTCCTTCGGTAACTGATCGGAAAGTCTCAAAATGTGAATATTAACTTCGTATCAGAAGAGTACCACATGGAGAAGAATGGATGCTAACCCTTAAAATCTAGATATTTCAGGTTGAAATATTTAATATTTAACAATATGACAGCCATGTATATGTTAAAGGTTAGTTTCTGTGGATATTAAAGATATGCAATGCAGAGCGTTCTTACATCGAATAATTTTTTGAAGAAGAAACAACACTTGGCGTCAACCATTTTACTCTATCCAAACAATTTACAGCATTATTATTCATATTTGTCAACAAAATATTAGAAATCATCATTTTTCCACAAGTTCACATACCACACGAAATGACAACGAACGACATTGAATATAAGCTTCATCAAGCGACCGACAGTGGTCTGGCGTGTTTTCCTGTATGAGTTTAACATATTGGATGTTTCGGTTTGACATAAAAATATATTTAAGCCTAATATCTCAAAAAGATGAGTAATGTTACGTGTTAATATCTGTATGTTTGGCCGCATTATCTAATACTTTGAACATCTACTATTGAACATTCAATTTTCTCCGTACATCTAAATAAAATTGCAACGTATTGAAAAAGTATAAAATATAGGATAAATAGCTGATATAATTTATTTTATGATATTACTATCTTTAAAATTAATGTTTCAGATTCAATTTTCTATGTAATACTTTCCCCACTTTTTCATCATTTATCAATATTATGACTTCAAAAGTTCTTCTACCCACCTCGTACTGGTTTCCCCTATATATAATTGCTTCATTTGACATAAACTAAACATCTTCTATCATGGAATTAATTTCCTATTACAAACCGGTGAAACGGGAAACACGCTTTGTTTTCACTCAACCTTCTCCAAATAGTAATGTGTATTTTGTGTCTGTTGACAAGGCTCTGAGATGCATTTCCGTAATCAGTGTTGAAACTGTATAGCTCTAACATAAGTGGAGCCTATAGTTTTAAATCTTTTGGCATAATAAGATAGCAATTTCAGAACAAGAATGTATTCTTGAAAATAGAATTTTCTTTGTTTTTCCATCGTTTAGAGTTTAGACTTTTAGGAAATTCAGATTTCTTTCAACTTTTCATGAGCCAAACTGACTTAAGTATATAAATTGGTCATATTTTTATTACCAATCATCAATTAAACCTGATAATTAACCCTGAATTTAAATTCACTGATGAACAAAACAAGTTTCCGGCCGCGAAATGACCAGGAATTTATATATTGACCGGGATTTTGAAAATTCTTCATTCAAAACATTTCCAATAGTTTAAAAATTGGTCAACTAATACTTTGGATTAGATGACCTGGAATTAGTTGAAATATTTCTAATGTTACATAAACTTAAAAAAAAACTATAATCTCATTAGTTTTAATGTTCCTCAATAGAAAATGTTATCGAAAAATTTTAATTTCGGAATGCGGGGAATTTCTTGTTCTGGAATATCAGTTTTATTTTTTAAAAGTATTTCTGAGTTCCGGCTCCCACTTGTGAAAAATTTACACCTTTCCAGGACCAACAGCAAATGTTTTAAAAAAATTTTGAATTTTGGGGGTGGTAGAAAAATGTCAGTTTTCCGATAATGGACTATAAATCTCTGTGGCTTTGAAATCATATTATTTGATTTCTAAATTGTTTCTTTAGATTTAACTAGTTACGAATGCCACTTTATGGAAGAAATACAACTTCCTAGGACCAACAGCGAATGTTTTAGAAAATTTTTTAATTCAGAGTGGGAGAGAAATTCCAATTTTCCTATATTGGGCTATAAATCTTTATGGCTCTAAACGAAGTTTTCTTTTGCCTTTCTGGAAGTATTTCTTTAGGGATAGAAAAATTTCAATTTTCCTATGTTGGCACGTAAAACACTCTAGGTCTGAAAATAATTTTTTTATATAAAAGTGTTTCTTTAGATTTACCTAGTTCCGACTTCCACTTCTGAAAGATTTACTACTTCATAGTATAAACAGCGAATGTTTTAGAAAATTTCGGCGCGCCAGAAAATTTCCTATTTTCCGATATTGGGCTACAATTCTTCATGGCTCTGAACAAAAATTTGTTTGTCTTTCTAAAAAAGTTTCTTTTGACTTAACTAGTTCCGATTTCCATTGCGAAAAGATTTACAACAACCTAGGACCAACAGCAAATGTTAAAAAAATTTTGAATTTCGGTGTAGGAGCGAAGTTTAAATTTCCCTATGTTGACCACTTCTGAAAGATTTACAAGGTTCTGGGACCAAAAACGAATGTTTTAAACAAAATTTCATTTTGGTGTATAAGAAAAGTTTCAGTTTTCATATGTTAGCCTATAATATTTATGTTCTTCAAGATTAAATATTTGAAACAAAAATTTAGAAATCAATGTCATCATTTCCCGTGTGGAAAAATTTCATGGCAGTCTGGTTTTAAGTTTGGCTCAGGTCTGGCTTTATTTAGACTGTCTGGTGTGAAAGATCTGATCTAGCCCCGGTCAGGCGCAGTCTGATGCTAGTCTTGCCCAGGTCTGACTTTATCTAGACCGTCTCGTCTGGATCTGATCTGGGCTAGGACTGGCGCTGCTCAGGCATCCAAGAACAATAAAATATCTAAGTTCGTTCTGGTCTGGCCCAGGACTGGAGCTGATCAGCGAGCCAAGAACAAAAAATTCTTTGTTCTGTCTGGAAGGTCTTATCTGACCCAGGACTGGCGCTGATCAGCTAAATACACTTATAGTCTAGAATGTTTTTTTTCAAGTCATTAAAAAATGAAGGGAGTCCAGCCAACGGCTGACCAGCCTCCAGCTAGTGTTACTAGTGGTAAATCAGCAATTAACTAGTGGCTGATCAGCCAGTAACTAGCGGCTGATCATGCGGTCTGGCCTGAGGTGAGACAAAAAAAGTTACACTTTTGGCCAGACCCAGGTCAGACCATCTTGTCAGCTTCAAGACTGGAAACTAGACGATCTGATCTGCGCCGGGTCAGCGCCAGAAGATTGTTCCACTCGGGTTTTGTAAAACAGTTTATATTTGTACGGAAACATTTAAATTCAGTAAAAAAAACCTTTCAAAATTGTTCATACCTTCGGTAAAACTTGCGAAATGGTTTTGAGTGACTGGTATCAGGATTTTTGCTGTTAATTAAACCTTAATTTCAATTCACTGACAGAAAAAACCATTTTCAAAATCATAAATTATATACTGAACATTTTCTGGAATATTTGGAATAATAAAACCGTTAATCCATTTTCTTTTTCTTCTGGTAGTAGCACATCTCATCCAGAGATTAAATTTTTTGCGAGACGGCTCACAGAAGAGAGTACTGGATATTTCGATAATTCCCTCTTTCGTCCACGATTCTCTGCAGCATGTAACGTGGAAGAGATCAAAGGCGTCAGTAGCACCTGTCCTCTAAAACCCTGCCTTGTCATCCGGCTGGATTGCGCCACAAAGCCGGGGGCTGGGTCTCGGTTTACGGCAATGTTGTATTGCTGGGCTTGATCAGTCTCGCCCTGACGTACGGGGTGATTTACAATTCGTACCGCGAATCGAAAAGGGAAGATTCTCTGCCCAAAAAATGAGAAACAAATCACAGATACATTGTTTTTCAATTTGTCCATTCAATTTCGATTTCAAAAAAACCTCTGCAAGATATACTAATTTTTTTTTAATGTTGCCCAAATTGCAGGAATAGTTTTGATTATAAAGGGTGAATTCTTATTGTTATGCATGATAGAGGCTTTGTTTTTGATAATTAAGTTTGAAAATTGATTATTGCTCTTTTGGAAAAATCTCGCTAAATACTAGGACACCCTGTATATTTGCTAAGGTCCGATAATGTTCCTTTTCTCTACCTCCCTCAAAATAGTAATTATCTTTATTGCAAGCTCAGGTTGAACCAGCTCAGAGTGCCTGATATTTAGAGTTACAGAGAAGTAAAAGCATTGCGCGTCAGAGGTATTATAGAAGATTAGGATTACAACAGAGAACATTGGATAAAGTAAAAACAGTCCATTTTTTTATATAAGGAGCATTCCATTTCATATGAGCGCACTGCCCGAAACAAATGGTTTTTAGTTTTCTTCGAACTGCAGTACATTGTAGTATATAGGAATATAGGACCCTATAGGTGCAAATCCATAGGCCATCATATTGCATGTTTACCGAAATATGGGGGTGTTAGTTGTTATAGTTTCGCGAATACACCTATTTTCAATTAAATGTTATTATGTCAAAACCAAACCAAATAAAGTTTGTAACAAATGAGGAAATTCGACAATCTTTATGACGGTGGTAACCATTTATAAAAAATGTATGTCCTTTCTATAGTTTTTTGAAATTGACAACTTAAATTCCAAATATCCCAAAACACATATCCTCAGACTTTTATGAAATTCATATAAGGAAGATAGCTTACAATTTCTAATTTATGAACCTGAATGGACATAATGGACACTTCAAGGTATTCTGAGATATTAATTAAAATAATTATTTAATTGCAGACATCGAGAAGTCGGAATTCAGCACCTAACACCCACTTGAATCAATCTTTGGATTCTCTCAATTTTTTTCATTTCATTATGTTATCTTCATTGTGGCCATTCAGGGCATAAGGTAAAGGTACCTACCATGAGACAAATTTTGAGGGGGTCTTGAGATTTTCATTAATTTTGGAAAGATAGTAGAATATATTTTCAAAATGTTTATATCAATGAATGGGCTGATCTTTTCTGAATGCAAAACGCCTATTAAAAGTTTAATTTAGTCTAAGAAAAGTTATTATATCTATGAAAAAGCAGAACGACCTACCTATATGTACCTCTTATGAAACAACTTTTGGACTCTTGTACCGGTGTTTCATAATGCATGTCCCTATTATGGAACAGCAGAGATATGTGTTTTTTTATATTAATATGGCTTATTTTAGATTATTTTCTATATTAAATTGAAATAAATAGTACAATGAACTTTTATTTTAATTGTTAATAGAGATAAATAAAACGAATAAAAGTTTTCGTTAAAATTGACAAACCTAACCTATACAGGGTGGTTTTCTTGAACGAAGTTAGTTAATAACAGAAAATTAAATTAAAAATAATTAAAAATTAATTCTGAAATACTATGAAGATTATTAAATATATGTACAATAATTATTAAATTTATTAAATAAAAAAAATTAGAATTTTTTTAAAATAATAATAGAAAATAGCTAATAATATAAAAATTTTATTTTTGCTCAAGAATGTTTGTTACAGGGAATGCATTTTTATTTAGGTGGATGAAAAAAAAACCATGAAGGATGAAGTCAATACTTAAGAAACTCGTTCAAAGTGAAGTGTAAATAAAATATTAGGCTAAGTGCCCTTTTCCTTTTTTTTTCTTTTATTGTACTTAATAATGACTTCATGTGTTTTCTTGAATATTTGTCCTTTTTGGTAGAAAATTAATCTTCTTGGTTGCAAATTCATATTTTTCCTCGAAAATTCAACAGTTTGTTTTAAGTTTGTTTTCTCTGTTGACCGAAAAGTATTTTTTAATTGAAAACTCAACTATTCTCGAAAATTTATCTGTTTTGGTTTAATTTAACTGTTTTTTATTCAAAATTAAAATCTTTTTTGGTTCAAATTTCAATTATATTACATTCTTCGTTGAGAATTCATCTTTTTTAGTTGAAAATTCAACTCCTTGGTTAAAAGTGTAACTCTTTTGTTAAAAATTAAATTTTTTCGTTCAAGATTCATCATTTTAATTGAAAATTCATCTCTGATTGAAAATTTAACTACCTTCTTGAAAATCAATTTTTCTAAATGAAAATTTAACTTTTCCAGTTTAAAATTTAACTATTATGTTGAAAATTGGTTTTTTTTTTGTTAAAAATGAGTTTTTTTAAACAGAAAATTGAACTATTCTATTTTAGATTAAAAATGTATCTTTTTTGGACGAAAATTTAACTATTTGGTTGATAATTGATCTTCTTTATTAAAATTGAGCTATTCGGTGGGAAATTTTTGCACGTTTTTGGTATAAAATTCAACTATTCCAGTTGAAGATTCATAATTTTAGTTGAAAATTCATCACATTGGTTTAAAAGTGAATTGTTTGGTTGAAAATAATTTTTTTTTTTAAATCAATTTGTTTAACTTAACATTTAACTACTCCACTTTTTGTTAAAAATTCATCTCTTTTTTTTTGTAAAATTCAACTATTGGATAAAAATTTATCATTTTTAGTTGCAAATTCATATATTGTGTTGAAAATTCCTATTTTTTGTAGAAAATTAATCTGCATGGTTGAATATTCATCTTTTTGCTTGAAAATTAAACCATTCCAATTGAAGATTCCTTATTTCAGTTAAAAATTTATTTGTTTAGTTTAAAATTCAATTATTCCAGTTGAAGATTCATCATTTTATTTGAAAATTTATCACTTTCGTTAAAAATTCAAATATTTTGTTGAAAATCAGTTTTTTTTTTGAAAATTAACTTGTTTCACTTAAAGTTGAACTATTATGTAATGCTAACATAATATAAGCTATATTAATATAATAAAAACACATTTTATTGCAAACGTGCCTCTGTTCCATTAATAGGAGCAAGCGTTGAAAACGTGTCCGATGATATGAAACACCCATGTTTCTCCGTTCCATAAATAAGGACCATGTTAAAAAAGGTGCACGTATTACGAAACAACTAATTAATAAATAAAGTTGCATGCAAATAAAGGAAAAGTGCAGTAATCTCAAATCTATAAACCTTAAGCTGTCGTTTAATCTATTACACATGGGAAATAATCGAAAATTGTGAATTCACGAGATCAAACAAATTAGGTATCAATTATTTTTTAGTGTTTAAAACTTTAGAACCATACTTACTTTTTATATAGATGAAAGCCCTAACTTTCATATTTATTAATATAATAATTTGTACTCAAAAATATACTTTTAAATTATTTATAAATCGAATTATTCATCAAACTATTTCATAATTGGGACATGTTTCATGATAGGTACCTTTACCTTAGGCCAAGCTTCCCTTTAATATGCATTTCATCAAAATCTGCGGATACGTGTTTTGAGGTACTCAGAATTTTAATTTTTAATTTCGAAACACTGTAGAAGGGACATCTATTTTTGAAAAATTGTTAGCACTGTCGTAAAGCTTGTCAAATTTCTTTTCGAATCCGTTAGTTACAAACTTTATTCGGATTGGTTGTTTTGACACAATAAAATTTTAATGAAAAATGGTCTGCACACTTCGGTAACCATACAAGATGATGGCTTGTAGTTTTGCACCTAAAATAGGCTCCTATAGTACTAAAATTTACCGCAGCTTGAAGAAAATCGGAAATAAGATTTTTTTTGGTCAGTGCGCTCATATGAAATAGAATGCATCATAAATATTGTCTCTCGATGAAGAGACAAAGATATAAAAAATGATAAAATGTCTGACTGCAGTGATGAGAGACCATTAAAAACACATAAATTGTAGAGAAAAATGTTAGTTTAGCATCCTTAAAAAATTACTATCCTACTTTTATATTTTTGATTCCACTATTTTATTAAAAACTAATATCTTTTGGTCGAAAATTCAACTGTTTTGTTGAAAAGTGGTCTTTTTGGATAGAAATTTCGTCCTTTTGGCTTAAAAATTCATAGTTCTTGGTAGATTTTATATTTCTTGGTTGAAAATTAACTTTTATGTTGAAAATTCATCTCTTCGGGAATAAAAGTCAAATGTTTTTTAAAACTTTCGACTTTGTAGCTTGGAAACTCACCTCTTTTTTGAAAATTCATATCTTTTGGTAGAAAATTCATTTTTTTTGTTCAAGATTCAACTATTTTGTTGAAAATTCAGCTTTCTTGGTTCAAAATTCTACTGTATTCTGAAAAATTCGTCTTTTTTGGCTTACAAATTCAACTGTGCGTTCAAAAATGCAAATGTTTTTGGTTAAAGTTAAATCTTTTTTGTTTGAAAAACTGACCAATTTTTTGAAAATTCAACTATTCGGTTAAAAAATAACTATTTCGCTGAAAATTTGTTTCGTTTGCTTGAAAGTTCAACTATTTGGTTCTGAATGTAACTTTTTGATTGAAAATTATTATTTATTTGTTTGTTTGAAAATTCAACTATTTGGTATAAACATCATCTTGCTTGGTATAAAATTCGTCTTTCCGGGATTATAAGTCCATTTTTTTCTAAAAAATTCGACTTTTTAGCTTAAAGACTCAACTATTTTCTCGAAAATTTATTTATTTTGTTAGAAAATTCTTCTTTTTTTAAAGTAAATTATTTTCTTGAAATTTTGTCTCTTTGATTTGAAAATTCATTTCTTTTCGTAGAAATTTGATCTTTTTTGGTTAAAAATACAATTGTTCCGTTGAAAATTAATAACCTGTTTTGTTTGAGAATTAGTCTATTTAGTTGAAAATTCGCGCTTTTTGGTTGAATTCAACCGGTTCTTTTATTAAAAATTAAATCGTTTTTTGGTTGACATATCCACTAATACATTTTTTGTTGCGAATTAATTAGTTAAAAATTAATTTTTTGTTTGAAGATTCATCATTTTAGTTGAAAATTAATCTCTCTGTTTGAAAATTGAACTGTTTTGTTAAAAATTATTTTTTTATTTGAAAATTATTTTTTTAAAGTGTAAATTTAACTATTCCATTTTTGCAGATTCATCATTTTAGTTGAAAATTCAGCTATTTGGTTGGCAATATTGTAACTACATTAATTCTATTAAAAAGAATTTATTCCACTATTATTTTTTTGGACTGTGAAGTCTGATATTTTCAAAAACGGAAGAAGCGAAAGATTAGATAAAAAATGTCTTTTTTTTCGATGAAGAGCGTCGCAGTGCCTGACATAAGTCATTCGCAGTATATAGAGCCGCAGGGCTCGTGCGAAGAACCCTAGAATTATCGTTAAATGTTATTGCCTAGACTCTATAGATCTTATGTATAAAATACTAGGTTAGCACTGCGATCGTATGATTTTCATGAGTGAGGGTGGACTAACAATTGAGGGGAATTCATGCCTAAAATTTAGTTGAAAAGATCTGCTGATATGTTCATTTTTACAACCACAAATAACCTATTCTGTGAGTGATTTACATGCAGAAAAGACGGTCACAAAAGTGAAGAAAAAACTGGTTGCAAATTATTTAAAACATCGGGTCCAAAAAATTGATACTCTTCAGATTTAAAAATAAATATTAGGAGGGAGGCTAACTTTTTGACTGTTACTAATCTCAATTGACCTTTTAGACTTTTTTCATTAAGTGTTGGCTCGTGTAAAAAAAAAGCATTCCTGACCTACTCGGATGAATGATCCAGGGTAATCGGCATATGTCGTTCCCGCGATGAACAAGCCCACCAACCCATAGACGATTCCCAATGGGTTCGAAAGCTGTTGACGACAAATCGAGGGTTAAAATACTATCGGTAAATAGTAACTGGAACGAAGGGCGATGTCTATCAGACAGCTCGAGGATTATAACCCTAATTTGAACTGTGTGCCACCTCACTTCGCAGGAGCGTGTTAGTCCGCGAATCGACGTGAATATTCAAGTAGACGAGTCTTTGATCTACTTGAATATTAGAGCATTTAGCGCAAATACTGATTAAAAGAATTTAAAAGAAAAAATTACTATTAAAAAGTTGCTTCAACATATTAGTTTTCTTCTACACGGAAAAAATTAGTTGTTGAAACTTTACTTGACTTTCTAAGAATTAAGGGGTTATATACAGTTATTTTGAGGGATTTTGAAATTTTTTGTTTGACAATGTTAATAAAATTTCATTAAAATAGACTAAATAGGATCTATAACTATATATTTTGGGGTACTTTTTGATTAAAAAGTTTTAAAAACTGGGGTAGACATGGCAGCTGCCGCAAAACACGTTTTCTTATTTTTATTTGCGGTGAGCATGATAAGTCCGGAACGAATTATCTGAAATCAAAAAACCAACAAGATTTTATTATGATATTCCTATATACGCAGTACCTGAACGAATGGTTTCCAAAAATGTTGATGAAAAAAAATGGTGTTGATTTTTCTAAAAATTTCGGCTTTTGAGGTTCCAACAATTCGTTTTTTTACCCCAAAAAATGGAAATTTTGGTCCAAATGGAAAACCCTCCGTTCAGGTACTGCGTATAGGAATATAATAATAAAATCTTGTTGGTTTTTTGATTTCAGATAATTCGTTCCGGGCTTATCACGCTCACCGCAAATAAAAATAAGAAAACGTGTTTTGCGGCAGCGGCCATGTCTCCCCCAGTTTTAAAAACTTTTAAATAAAAAAGCACCCAAAAATATATAGTAATAGATCCTATATAGTCTATTTCAATGAAATTTTATCAACATTGTAAAAAAAAAGATTTCGAAATCCCTCAAAATAACTGTATATAACCCCTTGAGGATCCAAATGTGTATCGGGTTTTAGAAAAAATGTGTTTTAAAACACAATTATTATCAAAAATTAATTTCGTTTGCAGAAAATGTAAAGTTTATCATTTAGTATGCAAAATGCAATCTGTCCAAAAGAAGATGTTCGAAAATAAGCTTGAGCTTGAGTAAATAAAAAATCATTTTATGCGAAATATTTTTGATGAAATTAATATGTAAAAACTCTTATATTTTCATATGTTATTAGTCTTAATTACACTAAATAATACAGGGTGGCCGCAGATCAGGAAAAACCTGGAAATCAGGGAAAAGTCAAGGCATTTTTTCGATCAGGGAAACTCAGGGAATTTCTGTAAGAAGCACTTTAAGTTACTGTCAAGAATAATAAATAAAAAATTTATAAATTCAAACTTAAAATTGTTTAATTCCATTTATAAAAGATTCTGTATTAAAAATGCAGATTTCCCACTCTTTCCCCTAATCCCCTGTTTTTCTCTTTTTTAAAGAATTTCATTTTTTTCCCCTGTTTTGAAGAAACTTAATGTTTTGATATTTTTTTGCTTAAATGCAAACTGATTTAATAAAGTCCAATAAGGAAATCCAACTAGTTTTGGTTAAAAGTTTATTAATTTTGGTTGAAAAATATACTATAAATTTTTCGTTTAGAATTCAACTTCTTTTATTGAAAATATTATTATTTGGTTAAAAATTTAATTATTGTATTGAAAATTGAACTATCTTGGAAAGTCATCGTTTTTTTCTCGAAAATTAAACTGTTTCGTTGAAAATTCAACTGTTTTTGATGGAAAATTGAAATATTTTTTCGTTGAAATATCAGCTATTTAACAATTTTGTTGAATATTCACTGTTAGAAAAATCTGTATTAAATTTAATTATGTATATGAAGTCATTTGCATACACGGGAATTGAAATTTAATATACATTAAAATATGAATAGCTGTACACTTTATATTAAATTTAATATACATGTCGGTATAGCAGCGTGCTTGAAAACTCAAAGTGCTTTTATTTCTTTAAATCTTATCAAATATTCGCAATTGAAGTAATAATCTAGAATTCGTCGATTGAATTCCTTTTTATGATTAAAGTGCAACGTACAAGTGGAACTCTTTCAAAAAATTGCCCTGAATGGTAGAAATTCAATGTGAGTATAGTTGATTGTAGGTTAGGTCTGTCATTTCTTTACGTAATTGAATTTTTCGACTTAAAATCCAATTTTATTTTTGATTAATTGCAAGAAGGTATTATGTTTTATTATTAAGAATCGAAAATTACTGCTAATCTTATTTTGATTTTGTGTAAAATGGAATTCTCTGAGCGATTATCATGGTTGTATATGAAATTTAATAAACACGTACCTAAATAGGAATTTCATATGCTTGAGATATTAATTTTAATATACATTTGTATTTTAAATTTAATACTATTTTTAACAGTGTTCATCTCTTTGGTTAAAAATTGAACTAATAGTTAAAAATTCATATGTTTTTGGTATTTCATTATTAGTTAAAAAGTTATTCTTTATTAGTTGAAAAATCAAACATTTGGTTGGAAATTCATATGTTTCTTTGAAAATTTGTATTTTTTGGGTAGAAAATTAATCTTATTTATTAAAAAATCATAATTTTTATTGAAAATTCATGTAGTTTGTTTAAAAATTTGTCGTTTTTATAGAAAATTAATCTTTGTAGGTTGAAAATTCTACTTTTATCTAAAAAATTCTTCTTTTCAGCTTAATGATTCAATTAGTTGGTTGTAATTGCAAGTGGTTCTGGTTGACATTTAATCTTTTTGTTTTAAAATTCCACTATTTGGTTGAAAATTCATTTTTATAGGTTGAAAATTCAAATATATCCTAAATGCTTAATTGTTTTGTTGAAAATTCAACTATTTGTTAAAGTAAGCTTTTTTGGTCAGAAATAAACTTTCTTGTTGAAAATTAAACTGATTTTGATTAAAAATTTGATCATTTGGTTCAAAATTTATCTTTGAAGATTGAAAATTCGTCTCTTTTGTTTTGAAGTTAAAATATTTGGTTGAAAGTGCAACTATTTTTGGTGGAAAATTAGGCTATTTTGTTGAAAATTTAATTATTTTGTCAACAAGTCATCTTTTGTGGTCGAAAATTCCATTGTTTTACTGGATATCCTACTATTTCCTGTTTTGTTGAGAATTCATTTTTCTTGATTTAAAATGAAGGTTTTGGTTGAAAATTGATTTTTTTCGGAATTAAAAGTCCGCTTTTTTGTAACAAATTTTCCTTTTCATCTTAAAAATTTAACTGTTTTGTTGAAAATTCATCTGGTTTGGTAGAAAATCTATTTCGGTTGAAAATGCAAAGTATATAAAGCGTTTTGGTATCTTATACATTAATTTGATTTAAAAGAATTTATTTCCCTATTTTCCTGAAAAATCATCCTATTTATAGGGCGCTTATGAGAGCATTTTGGGCTGTGATGTCTAAAGATGTTAGAAGATTAGAATTCTGATATTCAAATATTAATGGGCAGGGAAAATAAAAAATTGGTCTGGCAAAAATTAGGGGTGAGTCAGAGAATTTTGAAAATGTAGTTTTGTGGCAACCCTGCAAAATTTATACGAATTTTTCAGAAATTTGTGGCTAATATAAAATTTAACCCTTAAACTGCACACCTCAAAAAAATTACGTAAGCTACACCGTGGGTGTTTGACACCCAGTTAACATTGCACACCTCAAAATAATTACGTAAGCTACACCGTGGGTGTTTGCCACCCAGATGTTTAAACTTGTATAACTAAGACGGATTTCAATATTTTGTAACGAAATTCTAATGGGATGTAGAATTATAAGTTTTTTTTTAAATCCCGTTTGTTTTATAACGATATAATTTGTTAAAAACTGGATTTCAAAAAAAAAATCGAAAAAATGAGTTTTTTCATAAAAAAATGTATATATTGCGTAATTTTCAATATTTTGACCTAAAAATGTAATGGGATACTCTTGAAACAGTATACTTTTAGAAAAAAATAAGCTCAAAGTTGTTCTGGGTGTTTGGCACCCACAGTGCAGTTTAAGGGTTAAGATAGTCAAGTAGAGTTTCGACAAATTTAATCAGCATAATCTTCTAAATTTTGTCTCTTGTTTTGCATAATTTTTTTCAACTATACTTATTAAAAAGAAATCCTCCTTTGCAAATAAAAATGTAGCAATTTTTGCAATTAACAATAGATATCAACAAATCTTTGATTGCTAATTGTAATTGCCATCCACTATAGAAACCTTTTGATAATTTATGAACGGTCCCTTAGAACAAATGGCCATTTGTCAAAATTAAATAAAATTTGTGAAATCCTCCAGACAACACTAACTCAATTCGTTCCGTCCTTCCGAGTCGATCAAGGATTCAATCAAACCAATCAAGGTCTCTCTTGGAAATAAAATATCTTCTTCGATCTTTTTTGGCAAGACGAAGAAAGACGTCCGAAAGTTGCGTGAAACGAAAGGCAGAAGACAGCAATTCTATCACGCTTGGCGGTTTCGCACACGTTCATAAATCACGCCTCGTCGACGGTTTAAATTCCTTCTAATCTCGCGAACAGTTCACAACGATCCGTGGAGGAAAGAAGGTTCCTCAAAGGATTTTTGCCGGGATTCTGAAGCCTCAGATTCGACCTTTAGCCACGCGATACGCGGCTATTTTGCACTGTGGGAGAATTGGAAAAATTCTCATAGGATTCGTAGATCAGTACCTTTACTCGCACCATTTTACTATAGTTTACTGTAGTAGTCGCCGGTACTATTCCGTGTAGCTGTAATTATACGCGACTATAATTATAGTCGCTCGATTCACTAAAAGTTTCTCAGATTTCCGATCATTTCGGTTTCGACCGTTTTCGCCTCTTAGGAGGACTCAGACTTGGATTTAAAGATACCCTCGAGCAGCACTTAAAATAAAAGAAAAATAGAAGCAACTGAAAAGTTCGCTAAAAAGTACAAATAGACATTGAAAAATATCTCAATCGTATCTGACATCTTAAATAGTTGAAATACAAATCTATGTATGTAGAAAAGTATAAGTTTTTGATATCCGAAGATTCGGATTCTCGGTTCTATATCTATTAGGGTGGCCCTATTTTTCACTTTTCGAATTTCTCTGCTCTCACCCCCCAGTTTTGTTCGAATGCCCAAACAAAAATCTCCTCCAAATTTTGAGCAAAATCGGTTAATATTTAGAAGTGCCGCAAAGACCATGAAGTTTCCCATCGATTTTACATGGGAAAAAGTCAGCTTCTTGTAAATCTAATATTTAAATGCGATAATATGTTACAAATAATTCCGTGTTTCAGTATATTGTTCAGAATTCGTCAGAGAATAAGAATCAATCATAAATTTTGAGGTTGAATAATTTTAAGGCACTCTTATGGGTCCCCAAAGAAAACCCCATAAGTGACAAATTTGAATTTTACGTAATATTGCGTTTTATTGACGCTTTTTAAAAGTTAAAAAAAAATCATTAATCGGTAATTTAAGAATACCCAGTCATTTTTTAACTAATATTCAATTGCTTAAACAATTTTAATTTGTTTGAATATTTGTTTTTTTTCAGTTAACTCGCGAAATGAACGTATTTTCTAGACTTTATGAGTTATTTAATCAATAATAACAATGAAATAATTTGTTTAAATAATTGTACAATTATTTAAATGATACGGATTTATTCAAGCATATATTTTACCTAAAAAA
>CAKNYM010052631.1:122869-148624 GCA_932195095.1 Andricus curvator | reverse complement strand
TTTATTCAAGCATATATTTTACCTAAAAAAAAGCAGGAGGAACATTTGATATCACTAAATTTTTGACAAATTTTAATATTTTTAAGTACTTATTTGTTTATCATGAATACTCGTGGATGTTTAAAAAATTTAAATTTGTTCAAAAATCTACGAGTATTCATAATAAACAAAGTAGTACTTACAAATATTAAAATTTGTCGAAAATTTAGTGATATAAAATGTTCCTCCTGCTTTTTTTAGGTAAAATATATGCTTGAATAAATACGTATTATTTAAATAATTGTAAAATTATTTAAACGAATTATTTTATTGTAATTATTGATTAAATAACTCATAAAGTCTAGAAAATACGTTCATTTCGCGAGTTAACTGAAAAAAAACAAATATTCAAACAAATTAAAATTGTTTAAGCAATTGAATATTAGTTAAAAAATGACTGGGTATTCGTAAATTACCGATTAATGATTATTAATTTTTTTTTAACCTTTAAAAAGCGTCAATAAACCGCAATATTGCGTAAAATTCAAATTTTTCACTTATGGGGTTTTCTTTGGGGACCCATAAGAGTAGCTTAAAATTATTCAACCTCAAAATTTATGATTTATTCTTATTCTCTGACGATTTCTGAACAATATACAGAAACACAAAATTATTTGTAACATATTATCGCGTTTAAATATTAGATTTACAAAAAGCTGACTTTTTCCCATGTTAAATCAATGGGAAACTTCATGGTCTTTGCGGCACCCCTAAATATTGACCGATTTTGCTCAAATTTGGAGATTTTTTTTTTGGGCATTCGAACAAAACTGGGGGGTGAGAGCAGAAAAATTCGAAAAAAATCCACCAAGTATAAATAAGAACCACCCTAATATCTATATTATCTCGGTTCTTAAAAATTAATTTTTGGGTTCAATCAGAAAATTTAACTTCCGGGTATGTTAGCCGAGTTTTAGGATCAGATTTATCCAAATTCAGTTGTATTTCGCAAATCCAAAATTTTATACTCTTCCGACACTCGAAAATTCCGTTATGACTTTTTCTGACTTAATGGGCTAATAGTTTTTGATAGTGGAAGACCAGCAAAGGGACTAGTTTGGGTTTAATAGGAAAATTTAAATGATACGCTCATTAGCGGAGTTTCAGGGTCAGTTTTATCCAAATTTGTTTGTATTTCGCAAAATCTAAAATTCTTTTGTCTTTGGACACTCAAAAACTTCTTATATATTTTTTTCTGACTCACTGGGTTAATTTTTTTTTTGATATTGGAAGACCAGGAAAGGTAAATAATTTGGGTTAAATTCGAAAATTTAAGTTTTAGGCCTAATAGTGGAGTTTCATGTTCAATTTTAACCAAATTTGGTTGTATTTGGAAAATATTTTTTTTTCTTCCAACAAGCGAAAACTCTTTTTCTATCTTTTTTCCAGGAATGGTAGGTACACAATTTGGGTTCAATTAGAAAATTGAAATTCTAGGTTCAATAGCGGAGTTCAATGGTCAGTTTTGTCCATATTTGGTTATATTTCCAAAATCTAACATTTTTTAATCTTTCGACACTCGAAAATCCTGCTTATAATTTTTTTTCTAATTCGTTGGGATAACATCTTTTGATAACCGAAGACCAGAAAAAGAACCTAATTTGGGCACAATTAGAAGATTGAACTTATATGTTCATTAGCGGAGTTTCAGGGTCAATTTTATCCAAATTTGGTTGTATTTCGCAAATCCAGAATTTTTTGGACTTCCGACATTCAAAAAAAAAAAAAAATTTCGGTTTTTTCAAACAAATCTTTTGATAGATGGAGTATTTGGTTGATTTGACAAAAAAAATTTGTTGAATCGACCAAAATTTGTTTGATTCAACCAAATTTTCATGTACATCCAAAAAAACAGTTTATTTGATTCAATAAAAATTTTTTTTCCTGCGTGTAATAGCTTTTGATAGTGGAAGACCAGGAATGATAGATAATTTTGGTTCAATTAGAAAATTCAACTTCTAGGCTCTATAGCGGAGTTTCATGTTCAGTTTTAACCAAATTTTGTCGCATTACGAAAATATTTTTTTTATCTTCCGACATTCGAAAATTCTTTTTCTAATTTTTTTCTGACCTATTGCAAAAATAGTTTTTGATAGTGAAAGACCAGAAATGAGACTTAATTTATGTTCAATTAGAAAAATTAACTTCTGTGTTGAACAGCGGAATTTCACGGTCAGTTTTATTTTCATCCAAACTTGGTTGGATTTACAAAATCTAATATTTTGTTGTCTTCCGACACTCGAAAATTATTTTTGTAATTTTTTTCTGACTCGTTGGAGTAATAGTTTTTGATAATGAAAGACCAGAAGGGGGTCGTTATTTGTGTTCAATTAGATAACGACCCTGCACAAAATACATGGCTTTTAGTGGATTTTACTGACTCCTATTTATTTTGTAGTTTATGAAACTGGAAAGAAATTTCCCAAAAGGATTTGGAAATCTAAATCTTTTTTGCCTTCCGACATTCGTAAATTCTTTTTCGTATTATTTTCTTGACTCATTCGAAAAATAGTTTTTGATATTGGAAGACCAGAAAAGGTACATGATTTAGTATTAATTAGAAAATATGAAACTTCAGGGACCAATAGCGGAGTTTCACGGTCAGTCTTGACAAAATATGTTTGTATTCCGAAAACCTAAAATTTGTTGTCTTCCAACACTCGAAAATCCTGTCTATAATATTTTGCTGCTTGCGGCAATAACTTCTGATAGCCCAATACCATAAAAGGGATTTAATTAAGGTTTAATTGAGAAATTGATCTTCTCTGCTCGGTAGCAGAGTTTCACGCTCAGTTTTATCCAAATTTGGTTGTTTAAATGTTTTTGTCTTCCGGTATTCGAAATTTAATTTTATAATTGTTTTCTTCCGTTAGCTTTCATTAGCCAAACATCACAAAAGGGACTTTTGTTCTATTCAATTAGAAAATTTAACCTCTATATTCGTGAGCTGAGTTTCACGCTCAGTTTTCTCCAAATTAGGTTGTCTTACGAAAGTCGACAATTTTGGTTCCGCGTATAGTAGTAAAGTTTTATTTTATAATTCTTGCGGGACTCCTCGGGGCAAAACCTTTCCATAGCCGATGATCAGAAAAAGGACTTTTATTCGGTTTTATTAGAAAATTTAACTTCTGTGTTTGGAAGCGGAGATCTATTTTTTTCATATTCTTTTATTTACTTTTTAAAATATTTTTTGACGTATTTTGAAGAGAAATCTTCTATAATTTTCTTAATATTTTTTTTTCACCTTTTAATTTCGAATATCGTCCTCTTGTGGATTAAACGATCCCAAAAATGAATTCTTCAAGAAATTATAAACAATATTCTGTGTTGGAAATCTCATGGTTCTATATTTTCAACTTTTTGGGAATAAATAAAGGATTTTAGGCTGCATTTTATTATGTTTGTAATGAAAAGAACTTTTGCAATCTACTATCTGTCCAGAAAGTTTAGGCACCGCGATTTTTGTACAGATTTTCGTGAAAATCTCAGCAGAAAAAAATTCTAAAAATAGGAGATTTTGCCAATACTAACACAGAGTTTTAAAATTTTCTGATGATTAGCGATTATTTCCTGGCTAGTGAAGGGTGAAAAAGCACAATAATCAAATTATCATTTCAGAATACTCAACTTTGAATAGCTGTAGGTCACTTAAAATAAAGTATGAAAATTCTAAAAAAAATATATGGGTTTTGTTGATCCTTTCTGTGCAAAGTGGTGAAATTTGGAACCAAAAATAATCATTTGTTAATAAGTTAGTAACAAAAGTGTAGGGAGGTGTCATCTTCGAAACTAAGGAACGTACAGAGATGATTCTTGAAGCAAATTACACATTTTTGGCTTCTGATAATGTTGTACGTATTGCCAATGAGCAAAAAGTTGCACTTGAATGTTTAAAAAATTATTTTCTTCTTGGGAAAATACAAGAGGCTTTATAATAATCGAGGCAACCGTATCCCTTTTTTTTGCATCAGGGCTTAGGGACTGTGGTTACACTGTAACCAGTGGTGTAGTCCTAAAAGAAAGAGTGGTCTGGCTGTATTTTCCATAAATTACGTTTCCAGTTTGAGGGGGGGGGGGGGTTTAACAGGGGGTCATATGTGGAAATAACGTTACGAACTTAGATAACACTAAGAATATTAACCCAATAAGAAAATCCAACTATATTTTCAGGTAAAAGTTCTTTTTTTATTGAAAAGGCTACTATTATATTTTTGGTTCGGAATTCATCTGGTTTGGTTAATAATTCTATTATTTGGTTGAAAAATTTAATTATTTTGTTGAAAATGTAACTGTATTTCAAAAAGTCATCTTTTTTATCGAAAATTCAACTAATTTGTTAAAAATTTATTTTTTTAGTAGAAGATTCATCTCTTTGGTTGAAAATTTAACTATTTCAATGAAACTTCGTTTCATGTTTGGTTGAAAATAAATTATTTAAACTGAAAATTAAACTTTTCAATTTTGGTTAAAAATTTATCTTTTTCAGTAAAAAATTTAACTTTTTCGTTGAGAATTCGTCTTTCTTGGTAGGAATTTAATCTTCTTGGTTGAAAATTGATCCTTTTTGGTTAAAAATGCATTTGTTCGGTTGAAATATCAACTGTTACATGCTTAGTTGAGAATTCATCTTTTTTACTTGAAAAATCGATCATTCGACTTAAATTTCAACAATTTTGTGAGAAAATTAATTTTTTTTATTGAGGATCCATAATTAGAGTTGGAATTTCAACTATTTGCTTTTAAATTAACTTTTATGTTGAAAATTCTACTGTATTGTATGAAAATTCGTCTTTTTGATTGAAAATTAAAAAATTTTGTTGATAATTCGTTTTTTTTTGTTCAAAGTTTTTTTTTGTCAGAGTTTTTATCTGAAAATGTAACTATTCCATTTTTGGTTGAAACTTTATCCTGTATATTGTATAATTTGAAAATTGAACTGTTTGTTAAAAAATTAATGTATTTTGTTGAAAACTCGTCTTTTTTGGTAGAAAATTAATTTTGTTTGTTGAAAGTTTAACTTTTTGATTGAGAATGTAACTATCTTGTTGAAAATTCATCTTCCTTGTTTGAAAATCATCTTTCTTGTTAAAAATTCATTTTTTTTGGATTTAAAAGACCGCTGTTTTTCAAAACATTCGACTTTTTAGGTTGAAAACTTTACTTTTTTGTTGAAAATTCATCTTTCTTGGTTGAAAATGATTTTTTTTAAAATAAAAATTCAACGGTTTTCTAAAAAAATTGTCTGTTTGTCTTGAAATGTCAAATATTTGATTGAATTGTAATCTTTTTTGTGCGAAAATTCGACTATTTGGTTAGAAATTCAACTATTTTGTTAAACATCTCATTATTTTTGGAAAATTTAATTATTTTTCAAAGTTATCATTTTTGGATGAAAATTCAACTATGTTCTTAAAAATGTATCCTTTTAGGTTAAAAACTCATATTTTATGGTAGAAAAAAACATCCTTCTTAGTTGAAAATTTCTCTTTCTTGGTCGAAAAGTAACTTTTTTTAATTCAACTGTATTCGAAATTATTCGTCTTTTTGTCTTAAAAATTTTATTATTTGGTTAAATCTTTGACTATATTTTGGAAAACTCGTCGCTTTTACTGAAAAGTTAATCTATTTGGTTGTTAATGCAACTGTTTGGTTGAAAATTATTATTTTTTTTTTTTTGAAAATTCGTCTTTTTTCTTGAAAATTCATCTCTGTGGGTAGAAAACCTTTTTTGGTTGAAAAATCAACTATTTTGTTAAGAATGCAATATATTTCGGCTTGAAATCTTAGGAATTTCAAGTGTTCGGTATTGAATGCAATATGTTACATACATTAATTTTATTTAAAAGAATTTATAAACGCAAAATCCGTCTTTAGTCAACAACTGCGTTACTTTTGGGGGAGATAAAAAAAGCCAAAAATTGGTAACATAGTTTATGGATGGCCCATAACTGGAAAAATTTTCCGTGTGAAAAGAAAGTGGCCTTCGAAAAAAGTACCCTGGCGGCGCCAGGCCCCGCCAGGCCTCGACTACACCACTGTGTGTAACAGTGTCAGTGTGAGAAATGGTTGTGTGCACGTGTAACAGTAGCGCCAGCAAGGTCCCACGTCGAGAGTGTGGTTGCCTCGATTATCATAAAGCCTTTTGTATTTTCCCAGGAAGAAAATAATTTTTTAAACATTTAAGTGCAACTTTTTGCTCATTGACAATACGTACAACATTGTCAGAAGCCAAAAATGTGTAATTTGCTTCAAGAATCATCTCTGTACGTTCCTTAGTTTTGGAGATGACACCTCCCTACACTTTTGTTAATAACTTATTAACAAATGATTACTTTTGGCTCGAAATTTTACCACTATGGACAGAAAGGATCAATGAAACCCATATATTTTTTGCAGAATTTTCATACTTTATTTTCAGTGACCTACAGCTATTCAAAGTTGAGTATTCTGAAATGATCATTTGATTATTGTGCTTTTTCACCCTTCACTCGCCAGGAAATAATCGCTAATGATCTGAAAATTTTGAAACTATGTATTAGTATTGGCAAAACCTTCAACTACAACATGCATGTTGTCGTATATTTTTAGAATTTTTTTCTGCTGAGATTTTCACGAAAATCTGTACAAAAATTGCGGTGCCTAAACTTTTTGGACAGATAGTAAGTTTGAATTTGGGTATTAGTTGCGCTTGTTATGTCTTTAATGTAATGTTTGTTTGGAAAATTTGGAGTTTCGGAAAATCCTGTTAAAGCTGGAGTTGATTGTTTTGGGGAATCCGATCCTGACGTTTCGTATATCCGTACGGGATAAATGTACGCGTGTGGGGCGAAAGGTGCGGGGTCCAAAGTGAAGGGTTCGCCGAACACAGAGATTAGCAGTTCGGACGAGACTTTCGTGTTTCTCGGATCCTAAAACCGTAGATCACGATAATTGTGAGAACAATGCCGCAGCAAAATTTCACGCTAAGCGATCTTCGAGGCCCTGGCCGGAATTCCGGCGATCATAGATCACGATCGATTCCCACATTGGGAGACGTACGCTAGACCAGACACGTCGATCACGAAGATGGATTTGACCATTACATTTACTGGCCCATTAATTGCCCGAGTACAATTTTACAAATTGGTAGAAAAATGAGATTTTTAGATCGAATATGCAGGGTGGCCGTAGATCAGGGAAATCCTGGAAAGCAGGGAAAAGTCAGGGAATTTTATTAGTCAGGGAAAGTCCGGGAAAAGTCAGGGATCCCGTGTAGGAAATTATCGGGGAACTATTCGGGGCCAGGATAGACCATCCTGAACGTAAATGTGGCAATGTCAAGACAATCTATTATGGCGGTGAGTAGAAGTGAAGCGTTCCTGTATAGTGTATGGTCAAACGCTACCTCTGAAGAGCTAATCTAGCGCTGGTCAATCGGGCTTCTAAAAATATATTTTAGAGGGTTGATGTTAAAAATTATTTCAAAGAATGTCTGGATGATGAGAAAAAATTCTTTGTTTTTAATGTTCATGTTTCATTTTTGGCACTTTTAAATAGCCTGGCTATTTTTGGAAATGTACAAAAAATGTATGAATTCAATACTTTCAAAATTGATTGGTCCTGACGGGCTAGCATTTTTGGAAGTATGAAAAAAAATGTTTGAGTTAGATTTTTAGAAAAATTATTAGTCATGACGAGCTATTAGTCACCATTAGGGTCCGAAAAGACTAACTACTATCGGCTAGAAAATTTTAGGCATCTGGCTTTGAAGCTTAACAACTCAGCAAAAAAAATTGCTTTTGGAATAAGTAAATAGTTATTTGAATGCTCAAAACGTTCTACGTAAATGGGCTCAAAGACGTTGATGTGAAGAAAATTGTGTGCTTTGCAGACTGAAAAATGTAAAAAAAGTAAGAAATTTCGGGTACATTTAAGAACAGTCAAGCTTAGAGCATTATTTTTTAATACAAGAGGCAATGGGAAAAATTTGAAAAAATTCATGAATATGAAGAAAACATTTATGAAAAAATTGCTCTTAACAAATTTGAGAAATAATAAGATTGTTGCTTAAAGTTACAAAAATGTACAACTGCACTATCTTCAGTTCTAATGAAGATATTAAAGCGATTAAAACACCCAACTGTAACACAAAGGCCCTGTAATCATTTACAATCCTATCTTATTTTCGGAAGGCAGCAAAAAAGGCACCTCCGCAGCTTTCTGACACATGCTTTCCAACTAAAAAAAAATGTTTAAAAACATCGCGATCTTCACGAGAAAAAAAACCACTTCCTTCCGGGAGATTGTAAATAATTACAGAGCCTATCCTTTACAATCTGGAGTTTGAATCGCTTTAGTATCTTCATTAGAACTGAAGATAGTATATTTGAACTTTTTTGTAATTTTGAACAACATTTTTTATTATTTTTTAAATTTTTTGAATGCAATTTGTTCATAAATGTTTTCTTCATATTCACACATTTTTCAAATTTTTCCCATTGCCTCTTGTATAAAAAATAATGCTCTAAATTTGACTCTTTTTAAATGTGCCCGAAATTTCTTACACTATGTTAAAAAATCATTTTTTGGTGAAGATTCATCATTGTAGTTGAAAATTAATCTATTTGGCTTAATCAACTCTGTTGTTGAAAATTGCTTCTTTCTTTAAATTGAAAATTCAACTACTTGGGTAAAATTTGAACTACTGTGTTCAAAATTTATTTTTGTAATTCAAAATTCAACTGTTTGATTGAAAATTTATGTATTTTCTTGAAAATTATTTTTCTTTTGGTAAAAAATTAATCTTCTTGGTTGAAAATTGTTTTTCTGTTTGTTTCTAAATTTGGTTGAAATATTAACTATTACATTTTTTGTTGAAAATTTAACTTTTTGCTTCAAAATTCAACTATTATGTTGAAAATTCGTTTTTTTTTTTGGTTGAATTATTAGCTATTACATTTTTTGTTGATAATTTATTTATTGAAAATTCGTCTTTCGGGTTTCGAAATTAAACTATTTGGTTTAAAATGCAACTGTTTTTCGTTAAAGTTGAATCTTTTTCGTTTAAAAATTCGACTATTTGGTTAAAAATTCATCTTTTCAGGTAGAGAATTCTATTATTTGGTTAAAAAGTCAACTGTTTTGCTGAAAATTTAATTATTATCTTGAAAATTGGAGTATTTTGTCAAAAATTCATCTTTTTGAAGCTTAATATTTTTGGATTGAAAATTCGACCATTTGTTTGAAAATTCATGTTTATAGATTGCAAATTCAAATATCTGGTTAAAAGTTCAACAATTTTATTGAAAATTTGTCTCTTGTGTTTGAAAGATCAACTATTTGGTTATAAATGCCACTGTTTGGTTAAAAATTAATTTTTGTTGTTGAAAACTCCACTTTTTTTATTGAAAATTAATTTTTTTTTCAAAATTCGTTCTTGTAAGTAGAAAATTCAACTGTCTTCTAAAAAATTGGCCTTTTAGACTTGAAAATTATTTATCTCTTTGGGTTAAAAATTGAACTATATGTATTTGGTAGAAAATTCAACAGTCAACTGTTTTATGAAACATTCAAATTTTTCAAACCTTAACTCTATTGTTGATAATTCGTATTTTTTTGGCTAAAAATGCATCTCTTTTGGTTGAAAGTTCAACTATATTGTTGAAATTGCAATATATTTTGTCTTGAAGTTTCAGGAATCTAATGCGATGAGGCATCCAAATTAATTTTATTTAAAAAATTTATTCTCACATTTTCGTGAAAAATCACCCCATTTTTTTTGAGTTGAGAGCATTTTGGGCAGTGGCTGGAAAAGTGACAAGATTAGAATTCTGCTTTTTAAATATTAATGGTCAGGGAAAATGATAAATTGTTCAGGAAGAAGTCAGGGAATTTTGAAAATGAAGTTTTGTAGCCACCCTGTATTTTTTAGGGCGTTCTCTATTTTGAGTAGAAATATTATGGCTTTTTATGTATGAAGTATTCAAATTTGAATTTCCCTAAACCCCGTGAAATGCCACTTGTATGCAAATCCTGGTGAGAACTCTTAGGAAACTGGTTGATTTTAGGCGCGTGCGAGGTTCCATCACTTTTTCGTCAATTCGAAATGGTACGTCACAATATTTGCATATGCATATCGTTTATCGTATCATACTGAGGGAAGATTTTACGTGGCCACGAAATCCCAGAGGACTCTCCATGTATCCAAATCGTATTATAGAGCAGCCCATTCCACGCTGAGCCACACCCTGCCCGATTTGATATGCGTGAACTAACCAAGTTAACAAACCGACATGACAGATGGTGGAACGGAAGATCATTTAGCTGTGTCGTTATCCATACTAAAGATCTAAACGTTAAAGCAGGCGAATTAAAGCATTTCTCGTGCCAAAAATAAGATCTCTGCACAAGTAGTTTTTCTAAGATTTTAAGAATAAAAATATGATTACTGATGGTTTAATTTCAAATAAAAAATATTATTTTTAATTGAAGTGCTTAAAACTTAAAAAAAAAACATTTATTTTAACAATGTTTTTTGCAATTTAATTTTTTCTCACTATCGCTTCTTACCAGTTTTTGAAACATGGTTGAATTTAAATAATTCATGGCTAATTTTCCGGAGAAAACATTTTCTATAATTCTACTGTTTCCAATTTGGTAAATAATTTTTGTATGGCTGAAATTGTTAAAACAATTTTTTTAAGTAAACGATTTTTCAAGCAAATAACTATTTTTGAAAATTAGTTACACATTTTTCAAATTGGATACATTAGAGTTATAGGGTAAGAGCACCAGTGGTTGACACTGACACCAGTTGTTGGCACTCCATTCTAATTGGCTTTAAACAATAGGAAAATGCAAATATTTATCACAGTATGTTCGAATTTCTCATGTGAGTAAAGCATGCAAATATTTTCATTTTCCTATTGTTTAAAGCAAATTAGAGGGAGTGCCAACGACTGGTGTTTATGCCAACCACTGGTGCTCTTACCCTATTCATGATTTATTAAAATTTCACCATTTTTTAAAAATTGATAAGAAGCGACAGTAAGAAAAAATTCAATTACAAAAACTATTCTTAAAATAATTATTTTTTAAAAGTTTTAAACGCTTCCGATAAAAAATAATGTTTTTTCTTTCATACAACATGACTGATAATATCATTTCAATTCTTAAAATCATAGAAAACTTTTTTTCCAGAGACCTGATTTTTGGCATGACAACTACCTTAAGTCGAATTATATAATAATATAATAATATATAATAATATAATTATATAATAATACCACGCTGAAAAAACCAGTTCTCGTCAGATCACTGAAGTTAAGCACCCTTGGGCGCGGTTAGTACTTGGATGGGTGACCATTCGAGACTACTGAGTGCTGTTGGCACATCGTGGGTGTGGTGAGCCCACACTTGTAGTTATTCATAACTACAAGAAAAACCTAGAAACACTACCCGAATCGGGTAGTGTCATGCCTACCCTGAAAGGGAAATGGCTTAATGGTATAGATCAGCCGATAATACAAATGTAATGTTGATCAAAAGTATCCATTTTTTAATATTTTCATTCATCAGGATAACTATTCCAGGTATCACAGTACTACCCCTTTTTTTTAGCTAATCCCCCTCTTTTCCTCTAAATTTGAAAAATCCTCTAAAACACCTAAAATCGAGAATTTTGACCCAATTTTCACATTTTCGCCCTTTTTTGAAAGGTTTCGCTTCAGTTTTTAAGAATTATAAATAAAAATTTAATAAATTAGAACATAAGACGTTTTGAAAGGAGATTTTTCACGAAAATGGGGGAATGAATTCTTTTGAATAAAATTAATATTAGGCATTTTCACTTCATTGCCAGCGAACTTCACTTCGTCGAGTGCTGAGGGGAAAACATTGGCACCAAATGCATGCTGCGACAAAACTTTATTTTTGTAATATCTTCGTGATAAATCATAGTTATTATCATTTTATTATTTCCTTACGTAGTTCTAAAAAAAAGAACAAATAATTTCCAAACACAATGATATAAAATAAATTAGTTCTTACGAAGATATTATCAAAATAAGGCCAAAATAGACCAAATTTCGTGCATTTGGTCCATTGTTTTCCCCTCAGCTCTCAACGAAGTGAAGTTAGCTGTTGGTTAAGTGAAAATACCTAATAGATAGTAATATTAAATTCAAAATTTTCAAATTAACTCCTAATATTTTCGGTAAAAATATTTCATTTTCAACAAAACAGGTGAATTTTTAACTAAATAGTTGAATATCCAAAAAAAAATGTTCAAAAAAATAATTCAATTTTTAACTAAAGAAACGGCTTTTCAACTGAAATGATGAATCTTCGACCAAAAAAGATGAATTCTCGACGAAAAATGTAATAGTTTATATTTAAAACAAAAAGGATTTTAATTTAGAATCAAAAACAGTTTGATACATCCAAAAGACGACTTTTCAACAAAATAGTTGATTTTTCAACCCAACCATTGACTTTTCAAGCCAAAAAAAAAGAATTTTCTACAAAATAGTTAAATTTTCAGCAAAATGTTCATTTTCAACCAAATAATGGAATTTCTATTACAATACTTCAATTTTCAATAAAAAAAGACGAATTATCAACAAAGCAGTGGAATTTTCAACCAAAAAAGGATGACTTGTTGAAATATTGTTGAATTTCCAACAAAATAATTAAGATTTTAACCAAGCCATACAAGTTTTAATCATAAAAGAAAAAAAAAGAAGAAAAGTTCAACTTTTAACCATAAAGTTGTTTTTTTAAACAAAAAAGATAAATTATCAACGAAAAATGTAATAGTTGATATTTCAAAAAAAATATTAAAATTTTCAATTAAAAACAGTTGAGTTCATTAAAAAAAGACAAATTTTCAAATCAAAAAGATTATGTTTCTACACAATAATTGAATTTTTAACCAATAAAGATTGTTAGTCAAGAGAGAAAAAAATTGCAACTAAATTGTTGCATTTTCAAGCCAAAAAGAAGTTTCTACAAAACAGTTGAATTTTCAACCTGAAATTATCAAGTTTCAATAGAAAATTTGTTTTTCAATGGAATAGTTGAGTTTTATACGAAAATAATTCGACTTTAAATAAAAAGGATGACTTTTTAACAAAATTGTTGAATTATCAAGCAAATAATAAAATTATTATCAAAAAAGATTTTCAACCAAAAAATATAATAGTAGCCTTTGCAACTAAAAATAGTTCAATTTTCTTATTTTATGTTATTTTAATAATTCAGTTAGTAATCAAGTGCAAAATAAATAGGAATTTTGATTCATTTTTAAAACTTTTAAAACATATAATAATATGCATGTTATCAACTTGCGTACATTAAAAAATTGTTATCTTTTCATTATTTACTTTCGTGAATAATAATTTATTTAATTTGTTTTTACTCTATAGCACTTTTAACTGACATTAAAAAATGTGTTGAAGGTTTGATAGCTTTCAACTGATACAAAATATAATAGAAACAATTTGAAACGTCTAAGGAAACAAAAATAGAAAAAATTGGTTTTTCAAATAGTCATTTTTGTGTTTTTCAAGTGATTTTTTTTTTAACTTACTTAGAAAAATATTTTGAACAACTCAGGATTCAGTACTGAAAAGAATACACTAATGAGAATTTTTCAGTTCTGTCGTCTATTTATTTTTCAATCCTTGATCTTCTTGAATTTTTTAAAATGTATTTTTATCAAAAGAAAGTGCTGAATTGTTCAATAGTTTTTTCTAAGCTAGCTAAAAAAAATTGTTTAAACTCAAAAATTACTAGAAAATTTACTAAAGAAAAGGCGGTACTACAGATAAATGTTTATTTTTTAGCCTGCTGGCCTTAAAAAATTGACTTTCTTACACTTCCATTTTTTACAGAATTTTCTTAAAACTAACCCTTAAAACTAACATCCTTCCACACCTTATCTCTAACGCCGCTCGCTCTTATCGCATTGCCTTCCTCGCTTCGCCTCGCCTCGCACGCATGTCCCTACTTTCTTGCTTTGCCTCGCATTACCAAATTCTGCCTCCGCGGCTAATCCCTAATACTTAAATACTATTTACAATATTTACATTTACCTTATATTTAATTCCTCCTCTATTTACAATCTTTCCTTCTCAATTCCTCTTCCTCCTTCCTTCTCTTCTTCTCCATCTTACCCAAGACTCCCTTCACCCATGCTACTGCCCTTTTGTCCCCCCTTTCATGCATCAATACCTCCATGCTTATCCCACTCCTTTCCACTAAAGAAAAGGCGGTACTATTAGAGGATACCTTCGTTAAATTTCCGCGATACACTCTAAAGATATAAAATGTTTTTAATAATAGATGATGTCCCCTTTTTAATCCCATTTTTCGGGAAAAATTCTCTTTTTTACCTAAAATTGAAATGCTGAGCCGCTGTGATAACTGCCATTCCATGTTTCGGAATAAAATTCTCATTTTTTTTGCTGATTATTTGAAGGTTCGTCGGGCAAAGGGCGTAAATGCCAAAATGCGAATTTTACAGTGAAGACAACAAACTGTCTAACTCAAACGTACTTAATTTTAAACATAAAACAACAACAAATTTTGAGGTATTGTCAGGCTCTATTGAGTCGTGAAAAAGAGCGCTTTAAGAAAAGGAGCTATCTCTGAAGGAACGGCACGTCCGAAGAAACGCCGGTTATGTCTCAGAAAGAGTTGGATAACTTTTGTATTTATTGATTTAAAAAAATCACTTTTGAAATATTACGAATCAAATCGCGAGGCGCGTTTAAAAACAAAACCCTCATCAAAGAACGGTGCATCTTAAAAAACGCCGAAACTATCACAGAAAAAGGTGCATACATTTTTTATTTTTTTATTTGAAAAACAAAAAAATAAAGTTCTTTTGAGCTATTACTTGACTCTATTGAACCATGTTAAGAACATCCTTAAAGAAGCGACCAATTCTGAGAAAGATCCTTGTCAGTGGTGCGCCGCGTGCCCAAAAACGAAAATATTGACACACAAAGATTTGCATAACTTTTTTATATTTTAATATCAAGGGAGAAGAAGGAAGTATTTGCGATCGACTGTTGGTTCTCGCGCTTCGCGCTCGTTGATGTATTTTCCTTGCGCTACGCGCTCGGTCTTTGTATTTCCCTCACGTTTGAGCGTAGGCCTTTTAAAATTAAAGGTCAACGCATCGACAACTCTGATTTAGTGATTGTGAATTCTCTTTTTTTAAAGCTCCTTCGGCTTTAACGAACACATTCTCATAACGTATCTCGTGCTTCGCACTCGATTTTCTCGAAAATGCGAACTTCTCTACATTTTGTTCAACTCTATTATATCAAATGTATATTATATTTATTTATGTACCTCGTTGTGGGGCTGCTTATTCAGATATTACAAAATGAAGAACAAATTTTATTTTTCATGATTACTTTAATATGTGCAAATTGTTATCAAACATTTTATTGCAACTTGTGTCGTTTTTACATAAATTTAATTTGTTTATTTTCAATGCTATTTTTTACTATTAAAACTAAAAATACGCTTCCTAGTGTAAGGTGGTTTTGAGAAAATTTGTAGATATAATTTAGGTGAAAATTTTTGTTAAATAAAATGTTATTGTAGCTTGTGTCCATTTTCCAAAAAGCTGATTTTTTAATTTTTGATATATTTTTATAGCAAGAGTTTATAACAAATTTGTAGATCTTTTTTGGTTGAACAACTTTTGTCTTTTCATTTTTTTCGTCTCTTGTGTCGCTTTTCCAAAAATTAAATTTTTTTTAATTTTATTTTTTACGATTAAAAGAAAATCTACTCGGTCTATCTAAAAATTAATTATTACAAATTTGTAGATCCTTTTTGGATGAAGAACTTTTGTCTATTAATTCTCTTTCGTACCTTGTCGTTTTTCAAAAAATTTAATTTTTTTATTGTAATGTTATTTTTTACGATTAAAACAAAAACTACGCGTCCTATCAGAAAATTATTGATGACAAATTCAGATGAGTCTTACTCTTTTTTGGAAGGGCAACTTTTGTCTATTCGTTTTTTCATAGCTTGTGTCTTTTGTCCAAAAATTTAATTTTTTCATTTTTAATGTTTTTTTTTACGAATGAAACAAAAGCTACGCATCCTATCAAAAAATGATCAATAACAAATTTGTAGCTCTTTTTTGGGTGAACAACTTTTGTCTCATTATTTTTTTTCGTAGCTTGTGTCGTTTGTCCAAAAATTGAATGTTTTTTATTTTAAATGTTTTTTACGAATAAAACGAATACTACGTGTCCTATAAAAAAGTGATTATTAACAAATTTGTGAATCTTCTCTGAGTGCAAAATTTTGGCTGATTCATTTTTTTTTCGTGTCTTGCATAGTTCGACCGCAAAATGGAATTTTTTATTTGTTTTATGCGATCAAAATTTGAATTTTTTCTTGACTTTTTTTATATCGTGCGTTGTTTGACTTGAAATGTTCATTTTCGTTTTTTTTTATTTTGAAAATGTTATAACTTTGATAATTTTCTTTCTATCGAAAAACGTCATTTGGATAAATTGTTTTCGTTTTCTGAACTATGAATAGCCGTACATAGAATTTTTCAACCTTGAAAAAAATGGTTTCAACCATTTTGAAAATGCACTAACTTTTTGAATTTTCATCCAAAATAGCTGGTTAACGAACTCGTTATTTCTTTCTAGGCCTTAAAAAAGTGTGCCAAAGCACAATCCATCTGATCAATCTTACGAAAGTTATCGTGCCTACACGATACTACAGACAGACAGGCACCTTTTTAAAAATCGTTTTTTCTGACTCAGGTGGTCTCAACACGTAGAGATTTGATGAAAACCGACTAAGTCAAATTTTACATTAAACCAATACCTTCTCATTAGGATGAGAATGTAAAAAATACCGAACATGGATTTTAACCCACTTCTAAATCGAACTGGACCATAATCATCTACAAGAACATGAGCTAGGCCAGAACAATTATTTTAAGCCAGCAATAAAACGAATTTCCTAAAATTAGCTCTTACGCGCATGTGAAGTATTGTTTGCACACCGGAAAAGGCTAATTGTCGATAGAGGCAAAAGTTGAGCAAAAAATGGGTCATATTATATGTTAGTAGTTGAAAAAACTCTTCAGACACGAGAAGTGGAATCGGTACGAAAATGCCGCAACCGGGAGAGAAGCTCGCGTGGGAGAGAGCGTGGAATACGAAAAAGTGAGCGGATACTTTCCAGAAATATTTTCAATCCCTGATGATTCCACCCGCTGAGGCAACAGTCGTCATTAACGCTTTTATAGCGGGAGGAACCACCACTCACGTAACCGTAATCGTCTTTAAAAAAATTGCCGAATATCTCGAACTTGGAGAGATCGATGGGAACCTGTGGTTGTGGGTGCGACGACCCGAAACGGTACGCTACAACAACTGCTGGGTGAGTGGGTGATGGTTATTTTTATGCCCCGTAATTATACATTCTACTGCTTTTTAGTCTGCAAGTTTTAGGGTTGCAGTTAGACCCGGTCAAATATTCGGCTGTCTTTACACGTACCTCTCCCACGACTTACTGCATTTTTCTGCATCAGTACTGCCGTCCTCATGAAGAAACTATACAACTGCATTTGAGAAGAACCGAGATATTCAATAAAACGCGTTTGTATTTGTACCGTCACTGAGAAAAATGGATTATACGAACTGGATAATAGAATTAAAGAATAATACACCGTATAGAAAAGTATATTAGCACGTATAATCTATAATATTTTTCTAATATATGAAGATGTTACCAAATATCATCTCTAGGTGTTAAATTCTTATAATCTTCAGGCATTAAAGTGTAACATTTCAGATTTTAAAATATCCAAGCGTCTGTGTAGTCTCAGATGGTATATGCATCCGTTCGCATTGAAACAAGTAATAATTAAGTTATAAAATGATTATTAGTGATAAATCACACGTGTTTTAGATTTAGAAAATGGGTAAGTTTATATTTCTTTTCATTACACATCACTGCCACTTGTACAAGTACAGAAACTTACTATCTGTTTCAAAAATCCTGGCCCCTCTACAAATCATTGAATAACTCAATCAAAAAAAAAATCGCTTAAAAAAGGAAAAACAACTTGTCAATCCTCATTTTATTACGAATAAGTGCAATAGAATTTGATCGCGATGCGTCCATAACTTTCGATGCAAATTTGCCGTGAAGGTGAAAAAACGTGGTTGAAAGCACATTTTGTAACTTCGTCAACTTTCGACCGTTGTATTTCGTCGAAAACTGCATGAATTCTTTTGCAAATAATCGAGTAGTTACCTTGAAATTTTATTTATGGGTACGTTTTTGAAAAATTCGAAAATATTTATAACTTTGGTGTCGGCAGTAGATAAAAGCGAAGGATGCTAACTCAGCTTCTAATCAAGCTGGAAGACTCTACTAAGGCTTAAGATTTTTCAAAAAAATCAACAAATTCAATGGTAGGTTTTTAAATACAGGTAATTACATCAATAACACGCTATCGCATATTATTTTTTTCTGTTTTTTTTTTCTACGGTAGTCGACCTCAATTGTTACCGTCCACTATTGTCAAAGTCAGTTGACCCATGCGGCACATTCTACCAGATGTACGAAAGTTGAAGAAAAAAAAGGACACTTTATGAGGGAAGGATCAAGCAGGACATCGATACCCTGGAACCTGCTGAGAGTATCATCGACTTCTTTTGTGCCTCCAGTCCCAAAAAGCACTCATAAATAAAACTTCAAGGTAACTACTAAATTTTTTATAAAAGAATTCAGGCATTTTTGCACGAAATAGAACGGTCGAAAGTTGACCAAGTTATAAAAGGTGCTTTTAACCACGTTTTTTCACCTTCACTGCAAATTTGCATCGAAAGTTATGGACGCATCGCGATCAAATTATATTGTACTTATTCGTAATAAAATGAGGATTGACAAGTTGTTTTTCCTTTTTTTAAGCGATTTTTTTTGATTGAGTTATTCAATGATTTGTAGAGGGGCCAGGATTTTTGAAACAGATAGTAGCCTCCTTTACTTTCGTTTTTGTAGTCTCATGGTAGCCACTTTCATGCTTATCTACTGTGTGTTAAAAAAATTGAAATTTGTTTCCAGTTCTACTTCCGAGCTCGTCTATCAAAATTTTGTATAGGTTTATAAATACGTTTGAAAAAATTATTATTATTATTATTATTATATATATATATATATATATATATATTTGAGGTTATCTAATGGACCAGGATTCTAATATGGATATTAGATTTTAAAATTTTGGATTATATAGATTTTATTATCTCAGATTATAAAGTTTAATAATCCAAGATATTATCCTGTAATATCTATTTCATAATATCTATAGATTGTAGTTCTAATAATCTGGATCGCTATCCCATAGTTAATAGTACAAGATTATATCCGGTAACATATTTTTTTATTACCCGGTATAATCCATTTTCTCAGTGTTTTAACGTATGAGAGTTTTTGAAAAAAATTACTGTTCTTGGGTAAATCGGACATGCTCTATTCATTGAAACAAGAAAAATGGCGACTTCCAATTATTTATATGCAAAACTGTAGGTATGCTAGATATTAATGCACAAAGTCGCCGAGAATCCTTACTAATAATCACATCTGCGCAGATGTGCTGCCGAATACAGGAATCAGCCTTCAAGAACCCCCGAGTTTCCTGCTGGAGAAACTTAACAACTACAAATTTTCCAAAAATTGATAAATTATGATGTAATTATTAATTATTGAATTACAATTAATTGTTAAGTTTTGTTAATACAAAATGTATCAATAATACAAAAGTAATTAATTTGATATTTTGATCATTAAAATCATTGTGTGAGCACAAAATAAAACAAAAGAGTGTGCAGACTTTGGTCAAATTATTAAATGTTTATTAAAACCATTTAATTTCGCTTAACAGTGTCATTAACACACCTTATGACTGACAAGCATAACCAAAAATTCTAACAATAAATAATATCCATTAATGGAAAAGATTTTTAATATTCATATGTGAATTTTACAGATTCTACTAAATTTAACTCGACATTTTTTTATATGTTCCATAAATGTTAAAATGGTTTTGAATTTAATTTTTTAGTTTACTATTTCGAATTCTAAACCAAAATTTTTTTTTATAAAAAATTGTTTGTAAGGAAAAACGGCTGTTATTTGGAGTGGTTCGGTAGACCAAGTAAATAATTTTTATTTACAAATAATCTGAGATCTCTCAGTTGAATATACATTGAATATACATATCTCGAAAAATGTACTTTATATGATCATTTCTCAATTTTTTAGGTAACATTATTGATTTTTTCTTTATTTGAAAGAATTTAAGAAACTATATCACTAAAAAGACTAGAGATAAAAATGAATTATTTTCAATTAAATATTATAGAACACAACTGATATTTATTTTTAAATACATATAATCAGCAGAAATAAAAGATATTTGTATTAGAACAGTAAGTTTGGAAAAATCAAAATAAGTTTGGGAAATTCAGAATAATATTTTCAAACTATGTGAGATTAAAAAATACTAAGACCTAACGTTTACATTTTCATTTTTTTAATTCATGAAATCTGAACTGAATGAATAGAATTTCAAAATAAGACACGGCGAGCCTCAAACAACTTCAACTTAAACTTCTTATTCAAAGTCAGTTCTTTGATTCTCTGATGTTACCTGAGTGTTTCAAGTGAGAAATGTAAAAAGCGATCGAGCCCTTTTTTGAAAATTCATATTTTGATTTTGTGAGATTCTTTTATTTAAAATTTTCAATTATGTGCACACATAAAATAAAATATGTAGTAAAAAAGTTCTCACAAACATTTCTGTCAAACAAAAACTGGGTCTTTTATAGAGATTTTCGTAATGCAAACAGTGCTACAAACACCTCTATAGAGGACCCACTTTTTGTTTGACATAACATTTTATTGAAACTTTTTTACTATATATGTTATGTATATCACCGTACATATGATTAAAAATTAAAAAAAAAAGAATTTCGGAAAATCAAAATTTGAACTGTCAAAAAAAGGAATCGATCAATTTTTTCATCTCTTACTTAAATTATTCAAGCAAAATCAGCGAATTAAATGTATTTTTACAACAATATTTATAACTTTTTTTATACGCTTTTTTACAACAAAATCATGCGAGTGATTCTTTTAAAAACATTGTCCAATTATCTCACAATTTTAAAATCAAAATGCTTCGGAATTATTTAAACAAATAACAATTTTTCTAATATCACCAAATGGTCACGATAGTCTCTAAAAGAATAATAATGTATTAATTATATTTCTATAATGATTTCAGATAATTAATAATAATTATATTATTGATCAACTAGAATTATTTTTGCTTGACAAATAAAAAATGCAGATGTGCTATTGAAAAGAAGGATCGGTGGCTCAAAGTTTCCCTCGAATCCGGGTGAAGAAACTTAACATGTGCTTCTGCACTATCCAAAATCCTGGAATTCGTGTAGATATGCTAGAATTTCTGCAGATGTATTGTTTCTTCATCAGGAATTCTTGAAAATCGCTGTAGATATGCTAATTGAGTCCTAATTATCTCGATCTTCATTTAAAATTCGTCTTTCTTCGTTGTACTCTTTTGTTAAAAATTCATGTTTTTTGTTGAAAATTCATAATTTTAGATGAAATTTCATCTCTATGCATGAAAATTCATCTATTTTGTTGAATTTTGTTTTAAAGTAATAATTCTTCAACTAAAAATTAAAGAAATCCATATTTGGTTGAAAAATCTCTTTATTTGAAAATTCAAATATTTGGTTGAAAATTCAAATACTTGGTTAAAAGTAAAAACTCCTTTATTAAAAATCCATTATTTTGTTGATAGCTTAACTATTTCGTTGAAACTTCTTTTTTTTTTTAAACTGATAAGTTAACTATTCCATTTTTATTTGAAAATTTACTTTCTTCAGTTGAAAATTCAACTATTTGGTAGAAAATTAATCTTCCTGTTTAAAAATGAATAAGTTTTGTTTGAAAATTTAACTGTTTGGTTGAAAATTCAAAAGATTCAAAAATAATTTATTTTGTTTAAAATGTATCTTTCTAGTTGAAGATTCAACTATTTGTTAGAAAATTAATCTTCTTTGTTGAAAATTATTCATTTTGTTGAAATTCAACAATTTTGTTAGAAAGCCATTTTTTTGGTTGAAAATTCAACTGCTTTGTTGAAAATATATCTTTTTGGATTGAAAATTCAACTATTTGTTCAAAAATGCAACTATTTTGGTAGAAAAGTAATCTTTTTGGTTTAAAATTCATCTTTCTTGATTGAACTCTTTTGTTGAAAATTAATTTTTTTGGTTGAAGATTTATCATTTTAGATGAAAATTCATTTCTGTGGTTGAAAATGTAACTATTTTGTGGAAAAATTGTTTGGTTTTTCGGTTAAACAATAATTATTTAATTGAAAATAAAGAATTCCATTTTTTGTTGAAAATTTATCTCTTTTAGTTGAAAATTCAAATATTTGGTTGAACATTCAACTACTGGGTTAAAAGTAAAAACTCCCTAATTCAAAATGCAGTCTTCTTTTGAAAGCTTAACTATTCTGTGGAAAATCCGTTTCTTTTTCTTGAAAATAAATTGTTTAAACTGATAATGTAACTATTCCATTTTTGTTAGAAGCTTAATCTTCTTGGTTAGAAATGAATCATTTTGGCCTGGAAATTCAACTATTTGTTTGAAAATGTTTGAAGGTTCAACTATTTCTTGTTGCAAGTTAATTATTTTTGGCTGAGAAGCCTACCTTTATATTTTTGGTTGAGAGCTCATCTTTCTGGTCAAAATTTAATTATTTGGTTGAAAATTTATTATTTTCACAATTTTGTTGAACATTCAACAGTTTTCTTAGAAAGTGATTCTTTTTAGCTGAAAATTAAACTATTTTGTTGAAAATTCGTATTTTTTTATGGAATTCAACTGTTTTTGATATAAAATTAAAATATGTTTTACTTGAAATATCAACTACTACATTTTTCGTTTATAATTCATCCTTTTTGGTTGAAAATTCAACTACTTGGTAAAAAGTTAAACTATTCTGTCAAAAATTAATTTTTTTTATTCGATAATTCATCATTTTAGTTGGAAACTCATCTCTATGGTTTAAAAGACTATTTTGTTGAAAATTCTTTTTTTTTTAGTTAAAAATTAGTTTTTTGAACTAAAAATTTAACTATTTCATTTTTGGTTGAAAATGGATTTAAAAAAAAGTTGAAATGCAAGTATTTGTTGAAAATTCCTGTATTGTTTTGAAAATTCAACGTTTTATAAAACATTTTCTGTTGTTCCTAGGAAGCTGTAAATCTTCCATCAGTGGGGTTTGGAACTAGGTAAATCTATCTAACACTAAAGAAAATTAGAATTTTCCTTGCACCCTGAAATTCAAAATTTTCTAACACTACCCTTTTGATCAGAAATATTATGTCGATCATAACTAATCTACGACTTTTGATCAAAAGTATAGCAGCTTAATTTTGAATCCGCAAAAGTGGATCATTTTGATCTGAAGTTGCTACTCATAATGATGTGCAATAGTTTGATATCCCGGGGTTTAGTGTAAAAAATATTTTGATTGAAGATTTATTGGTGTTTGTTTATATAATTGTGTTTATATGCTTTAATGAAGGATCTGTTATTTTTGGAATAAATTGAATATATGAGACATGGCATGAAAATGTTCGTGATTGGATCAAGTTCGGAATTATATATCACACATCCTGCCACGGCAGGCGAGGTATTAGCGGAATGGGGATGATCCTGTTAACAGGATCAAGGCTTACGTGGGAGACCAAGGGTTCTTATTATTGGCGAGCAGTTTCTCCTTCGATCCTTAGGGACTGGATTTCAGTTTTCTTTGCTACTGGTTAACTGACTAACAAAGAGTTGGGTATTCTCTGGGTGTATTCGAGACCTCTACCTTGTTGATCGACATGCCCATACTTGATCTTTTATAAAATAAAGCTGGGTAAAGTAGTGAAAAGTGTTTGATATAAAAATCTTTCTTCTCGATTGGTCAATATTGTTCAAAGCCAGTCCCATTTTCCGTTCCACAACAGGATAATAATTGAATCTAGAACATGATGTGTTTTGCAAAACTTTATAATTTTTATGAGTTCAATACTTTTACTAGTGGGGCCTTTCAAAAACTGCGTCACGCTATTTTGAAAAAATTTTCCATCCCTTCTTTTCTTCGTCACATATCATCACACAAAGATTTACCCCCCCCCCCCCGGGGACGAAACAAATACAAACATCCCCCCCCGATCCCTTTTAAGTCAAATTTCTTTCTTTGATTTCATTTGATAAACGCCTAAAGTAAAAAACAAAATAGTTGCAACCAAACAGTTGCATTAACAACTAACTTACTGAACTTTTAAGCAAAAGAGACGATTTTTTAACCAAATAATTTAATTTTCAACATAAAAAGATGAAGTTTCAACCAAATGGTCGAATTTTCAAACAAACAAAATTAATCTTCAATCACAAATAATTGTAGTTTTAAACAAATAGTAAAATCTTCGAGCCAAAAAAAAAGAATTTTTTAGAAGCAGTTGAATTTTCCTCCAAGAAAGATGAATTTTCAACCAAGTACTTTTCCACCCAAAAAAATGAATTTTTGATGAAGTGGGGCCATTTTTTTATCCAAAATCACAAATTTTCAACAAAACTGTTGAATTAAATAAAATATGCCTTTTTAACAAAATAGTTGAACTTTTAAACACATACTTTATTTATCAGCTTACACAGATGAATTTTTAACCAAATAGTTCAATTAAAAAAAATAATTATCAACGAAACATTCAAGCGAATAGTAGCAAATAGTTGAATTATCAATCTACAAAGATGAATTTTCAACTAAAGAAAGATTTTATTTTTAAATTAAAAACAGTCCAATTTAATAAAAAAAATTAATTTTCAACAAAAAATGCAATAGTTGATATTTCAACCAAAATATATTTTTATTTTAAATCAAAACAGTTGAATTTAATAAAAATAGAAGAATTTCAAACAAAATAGTTGGAGTCTTCAACCAAAACCAATTAATTTTAAAACAAACAGTTGCAGTTTTGACCAATAAATATAACATTCTTGCCAAGAGAGATGCATTTTTAACCAAGAAAAATATTTAATTTAAGAGAGAGAAATAATCTCAAACATATTGATGAATTTTCAAGCCAAAAAGGCGAATTCTCTCCAAAACAGTTGAATTTTCTACCGAAAAATATGAACTTTCAACTAAAAAATTAATTTTCAACCAAATAGCGAAATTTTCTAACGGAATTATAGAGTTTTGAACTCAAAAAGACAAACTTTCAACAAAACAGTTACATTTTGAAGCCAAAAAGATTATTTTTTTACAAAACAGTTGAATTTAAAAAAAAAGTTAATTTTCTGCCAGATCGTTGAATTTTACAATAAAAAATGTTCAATTTTCAATCAAAAATGAAATAGTTAAATTGTCAGTTAAAAAAATTAATTTTCAGCCAAATAGTTTAATTTCTAACTAAAAATGACGAATTTTAACCGAAATTTAGCTCATGTCAAAAATTATTTTTTTTTTGTTGAAGACTCATAATTATATTTTCGAACGAAAATGAGTTATTTCAACCAAGAGGATTGAACTACATATTCTATTTTTGGTTGAAAATTGATTGTTTTTAGTTGGAAATT
>CAKNYM010052631.1:48699-101064 GCA_932195095.1 Andricus curvator | reverse complement strand
ATATTTATAAACATAATGTTTGAACATTTTTTCAATAACTACTTCAAGAAATATTTACATTTAATATGATCCATATAGAAAATTTAAAGAATGTTCAAAATATATATTTTATTTCAGAAAAATATACTCACAAAAAAAGAGATTTTTTTAAAACTGATTCTCTCTAATTTTTATTTATTATATGTTCATAAATAAAAATCCAAAGCAAAGTTCAAAATTTAAGAAAAAACCCCAACTTTCTAGAAATGATCTAAAAGAAAATAGTATGTATGTATATATGTATGTATACCATTAAGCCATTTCCCTTTCAGGGTAGGCGTGACACTACCCGATTTGGGTAGTGTTTCTAGGTGGATAGTTTCTTGTAATAAATAACTACAAGTGTGGGCTCACCACACCCATAATATGCTAACAGCACGCAGTATTCTCGAATGGTCACCCATCCAAGTACTAACCACACCCAACGCTGCTTAACTTCAGTGATCTGACGAGAACTGGTTTTTTCAGCGTTGTATGCCCGTTGGCATATAAATGAATAATAAAAAATAAATAATAATAATTTGTTTAAACAACTATGTTTGTTAACTTGCATTAATTATAACTTCACTAACTAGAAAGTGCACAAAAATTTTCAATTTCCAGAAAAAACCGCTACTATTTAGCATTATAGGAGAAAATAGTTATAAACAATAATAATTTGTGTTAACAATTATTTTTGGTAAATTTAATTACTTATTACCTTACTTTAAGTGAAACATAGACAAAAAGTATAAAATTTGAGAAGAAACGGCAAATTTCTAGCATTATTATAAGAGAATATTATTATAAATAATAATAAATGGTTTAAGCGATTATTTCTGTTAAACTTGATCGACTATTGTTTCGCTTTAATTGAAAAGTTGATAATAAGTTTAAACATTTGGCAAAAACCGCGACTTCCTCACTCTATTCTGAGAGAGAATTGATAAAAAGAATAATAAATTCTTCAAACAATTTACGTAAACATCTAATTATCAGTAGAAAGTAGTATTTTACGAATGAGAAACGATTTGTGGTAAAAAACAAAAAAATACATCATAGTTAGCGCCGAAAACTCGGAAAAACTAATTTTTCACTTATGCCATTTTTTTGGTACCCTACAAAACAGACTTATGGGGGTTACGTTCGAAAAGTAATTTTTGATTAGTTTTTTATGGCTAATTGTGAAGAGAAACGTTGAGTTTCAATTCTTTTTTCAATTGAATGTTTATTGTCGCCTCAACTGCCGGGGTCATTAGCGACTGTACAGCAGTCTCACCTTCTGCTTTGGAACATAAGACAATCACGATACCATCTGAGCGACGATGACTTCCTGAGTTTCAGTTTGATTCACATAATATTTACGATTCTAAAAAAAAATTTACAAGAGCGTCTTTTTTTCTTATGGGAAATAAGTATTGAAGTTCAAGGGGGCTTGGCAGAACCTTCAAATAAAAAAAAAATGCATTCTATGGAATTGTGTGGAATTATGGATTCTTGCAATTACTACCTCGACTTTGCTTCAATTAACGTTAGAACCCAGGTGAAAAAGTTATGTGTAGTTTATATATAATGGATAAGACAATTATATATTTTATTTGTTTTATAAATTTTTCTATATGCAAGAAATAAAATTTTTTAAAAACTTGATCTCGGGTGAACCCGGTTTTTCATCATAGCCACGGACTAAGTCAAGTGACTGATGAGATGATGATGTCATGAGTTAATTTAATACGATATCTGAAATCTTCTGCGGACACGAGCGTTGCAGGTGACAACAATATTGCCTCTGGATGCTTTCTTAGAGCTGCCATCTTATCATTATTAAATTATTACGAGAAGTTGTAGAATCCGGAAGCCACGATCATGGTTCCTTAAAGCAACCAATCCCGACGCAACTGGAATGTGTACTGGAATGTGTTCTGCTTCTTCTATCCCAGAAGGTAAGCAAGAGCGGGAAATTTACGCAAGAGACTTCGTACAACACTGTTCCTTAGAGTCCGGTCTGTAGCCGCGAATAACCTTAAATGCGGCAGACGGCACAATTGAAGATGAAAATTTCACCTCTGGATACTTTTTTAGACCTATCAATCTTTGTAGAATGTTTTGAGGAACATTGTTGACAGACCAGATGAAGTGATCCCAGAAGAACAGCCTTTTGCATCCGGCTCGCGATGGACTGAGCCTGACGCTGGCAAGCCGGGATTTTGTTGAGTTGGCTAGGACATGAAGTTTTCATGCTTCCAAGACAGCCGCTAATGGGAAGTACAAGATGGACTTTTTAGCCTTGGTACAGTTTGCTCAGCTCGAAAAGAAATGTTTGATATTTCGCTCGTTTTTCTTCCTCCTTTGCCGTGATATTACCATCGGCTGGTGCCGAGAATTCAATCACGTAAATGATCTTTGTCTTCAGATCTTGGAGGACAATATCAGGCTTTGTAGCACTGATACGTTGAGTGGTGGAAAATGAGAAATTCCAGAACATCTTACACTGATCATTCTCCACAACGGACTCAAGTTCCTCCTGAGCGTATGACAAGACTGGCAATAGATTAACACCATTGAAGTGCCGAAGATGGTGATATAAAGCTTTTAGAGCCGCATTGTGTCTCCGTATGTATCCGTAGCATGCATACTTTGAGCATCCACTGAAAATATGTATAAATGTTTCTGGCTTTTGCTTGCACGCTCGGCAGTTGGTATCGCCTACAGGTACATTGATTATGCGCTCGCGGTAAACCAAAGTGTCTATAACGCCATCGTGACAGGCAAAACGAAATCCCTTAGTCTCCGATCTCAATCCAGCAGACTCGAGAAACATATTGGGCAGACCCATCGATAGCTCTTCTCTACGTATAATGCCGTAGAATTTACCATGAAGGGGCTTGTCAGCATGTTCTCTTAGTAGAAGCGAATGTTCTGCTTCCTGTACACGACTTTTCAGCACCAAAGGTGTCGGTAATGCTAGGCTATGTGTAGTGTCGCTGGAATCAAATGGGAGGCCAAGCTCCTCTTCGGCCCTATCTGCGGCACAGTATAGAAACGCCGCAACATTGACGACTTCATGTTGATGTACGATTCGCATAAGAGAATCTGCGCTATTGAGAACTGAGCAGGCTGTAGCCAGAACCGTTCTTCGATGAAGACACTCCAAGCTCAGCAAGCGTCTACCCCCTTATCTCGAGGGAGGTATATTCGAGGTATGAAAGTTCTAGAATGATGACTTCGATGGATTGTCATCATCTTGCGTGTGGTTTCGTCAAGTTGTTTCAACTCATCGACGTTCCATTTGATTGCACCAAACGTGTAGAACAGTGTAGGAACGGCCAGCATATTGGTCGCTTGGATCTTATTCTTCCCATATAATTCGGAAGCCCAAATTTTCCTGAAAATTTGGGGATACCTTTTTTCGAGGGCCGTTTTCAACACACACACATTTTGAGTTTCCGCTTGCGGTATTCCAAGATATCATAGAAAAAGCAAAATGTAATCTTTACAGCGATTTCAGAGTAATCTTAACCTGCAACAAAAATTAACTTCACGTGTTAAGATTTACTTACCATGTGGGAAATGTTTACCATGTCAACTCTATTGAATCATGTTTCGTTTCGATGCGAAAACATTCAACTTTATCTACTTGAAAATTTCCCGCAACAAAAATTCACTTTTGTTTATCTGTGATGTATATTAGAGTGGTCCAAAAAAATCGACTATTTAAATGTTCATGGGCGACTGGAAATTCGTATAGCCTAGGCAAAATCAGAATACGCCTATTTTTTGTTTTGATGCAAAGTCTTTTTTCAGCTCGCTAAAAGCAATTGTTCCTCTTATGGAGTTTAACATGTAAAAATACAACTTTTTTTTCAAGTTCAATTTTTCATAAGAAGTTATGAACTAATTTATTCAATGTTGGAGTTATTTGTTCTCCGACATTTCAAGATGGATTTAGTCTACTTTTCATATTTCATAAATATTATGTAACAATTTTACAACAAGGAGAAATCTACCAAAATTTCAATATTTGCAGACTTTGGGGAGCGCTTTGCCCGCTTTGGTGAAGTTTGTCTGGAGTGAAATTTTTACAGAGTATACTTTAAACCTCTCAGAATAAATTTGGAAAAGAGCAACCGAAATAGTCAAAGCTTTATATCAAACAAAGGGGTCTGAAAATGTCTGATCATTTAACTATAGGTTCACCCGTAGGATATACAGGTGAAGCGTTTATGGCGAGTGTCATAAACGGCTAAGTCGAACGTATTCTATTGGTAATTCGAAATACAAATTGACCTTAAAGGGAGTCAAGCAGGTGAATCCTTAGAGTGGACTCACAGTTTTATCACTTTTATATTACTTTAAAAAAAATTTTTTAAACATTTCAACGAGCTGAAAAATGACTCTACAACAAAACAAAAAATAGGCATATTCTGATTTTGCTTAGGCTATACGAATTTCCAGGCGCCCATGAACATTTAAACAGTCGCTTTTTTTGCACCACTCTAATGTATATGTTTCTCCATTACCAAGATGTTGAATGGTATTTCCGCCTATGAGTTGAACATGCTGATCGTCACCTGATGATGTAGTTTCTAGTCTTCCTTGGTGTAGGGGGACGCAGGCACACTTGCCCAGTGCAAAGCTCATTCCAGTCGCTTTAGAGTACCTATTTACCACCGCCACAAGGATGATAACAAAATTATTATTATTATTTTTTAAACTTTTTATCGGGTGAACCCGGTTTTTCATCATAGCCACGGACTAAGTCAAGTGAATGATGAGATGAGGATGTTATGAGTTAATTTAATACGATGTCTGAAATCTTCTGCGATGATGTTGTAGTTTAAAAAAAAACCCTAAAATTGAACTATCTCCCATAAGGTGAGTCTTTACCATCACAGAAAAAACTGGGAGTAAGAGATGTTGTAGGTAATGTGTAAAGTGGGGTAACCGCCAGCTGGGTAACTGCGAGTGGGGTTAACTCACCATGGTGAATCGCAGATATCTCCAGCGGACTCCGTTAGAGGCAGTACGTTACAGGCTTGTAACCACGGAAAGTTAACCTCAGATGGGAGTAATCAGCTGACTATTACCCTGCTTGAACGATTACCTACAACACTTCATACTTCCACTTCATACCCCCAGTTTTTTCTGTGATAAAGACATACACTGATTTGCAGGATATGTCATGAAAGTCTTCTGGTTAAAAAAAATTATCCTCCAGGTACTTGTTTCTGAGGCACAACAATGCATCACATTCACAAAGTATGTGATAAGCTGCCTCTTCACGGAAATTACACTTTCGACAACGAGGGTTGTCTCCAATCTTCATGTTGGTCAAGTGTTATCTGAGTCGGCAGTGTCCAGCAAGCATCCCTATTACGAGATTAATCTACCTCCTTCCCATGTTAAAGAATTCATTAGTCCTCTAAGTACATGTACCAGATATGACATTCTTAGAATCCACGATTGTTTTGGTTTCCTTCCAATATCTCGCATGCTTCTCCGAGAGCCATTTATCAAGGGCCCCTTTCGCCGATGTGTACAAGATACCTTAGATCAGACTGACCTAATTTTTACCGGCAACCTTAAGAAGATCTTGAAGGCAACTCCAGATTAGTCTGGAAGTAAACTCATCAGATGTAAGAGCACTAAGTGCTGCTTGGCTGACAGAACAAATGTAAATCTGCTTGTCTTTATAAGCCCGCTCACAAATTTCCTCCAGGCAAGCTTTAATAGCTATTATTTCGGCCTGAGAAACTGCAGGGAATGTGCTGTTGTTATCTCAGCTCTGGGCTTCTTCCCATAGATTCAAGCCCCCGTTCCAAAGGAGTCTTTAGAGCAGTCTGTGTACCAAACAAGACTTCCTGATGTAAATAATTCTTACCGTCTCCCTTCATCATGACATTTTTTCCTTTTAGGGAAGATGACCTTGAAGGTTTTCATGAAGGATAATTTCCTCAACATAACATCAGTATGCATAGCGAGAATATTATCCTCGCATAGCATGCAATCTTATTAATCTCATTAACGAAAAGGTGCAACGGCGGGATGTCCTGAATGACCTGAAGAGCTGCTTTTACTGTTGTTTTCATAGCACCAGTGATCGCCAAGCAGAAAACTCTTTGGGGGCTTCCCAGTTGTTTAATAGTAATCACTAGTTCAGTCATTGGCAACCAGATCGTTAGTGCATATGCTATTATAGGTCTGATTATTATCATTGCATATAACCAGTAAGTAATCCTGGGTTTTAAGCCCCAAGTTTTTCCTATTGCGCATCTACAGGCCCAAAAAGCCGTCTTAGCATTTTTTACCATTGCGTCAAGATGGAGTTTCCAGGTTAATTGAGTGTCAAATATTATTCGTAAAAATTTCGCTTATTTTGAAAATTCTACTTCCCTACCGTAGAACTTAAGATTTCTAAGGTCAGGAAGCTTCCTTCTTCTGCTAAAATGCATGATTTCCGTCTTGTCCGGGTTAACGGATAAACAACGGTCACTGCACCATTGCTCTATTATGTTGAGCGCAGACTGCATGAGTTCCACTAAGGTGCCCTCATGCTTCCCTGTTACCAGGATCCCCAGGTCATCTACATAGACTTGAGTGTAAAAACTCGATTCGTTAAAAACACGAATCAGGTCATCAATGAAAAGCGCCAACTGGGTGGATGAAAGAACTCCACCCTGTGGGCATGCACGTGACACCGTTCTGCTTTTAAACATGGAGTGTATCCACCTGTTTAACATTTCACTTACTTCGTGTGTTTCAGCGGAACCGTATATGGAACTAATTGGGGTGTTACTGAATGCCTCCTCCGTCTAAAAACGCTGCAATTACTACTTCACCTTTCCACATTGTATTATTAATGCGGGTGGTAAACGCATATAGAGCAGCTACGGTAGATCTGCCTTTTTGAAAGGCAAATTGATTCCTATTGAGAGGTTTTTCCATTAGGATATTCTCTTTTCAGTAAAGGCTTACTAATTTTTCTAGTGTTTCAGCATGAACAAGGTCAAGCTGATCGGTCTAAAGGATTTTGCTTCACAGTAGGTATCCTTACCCGGCTTTGGAATGAAGATTGCCTTAACCTTCCTTCATGCTACCAGGGTGTATCCCATTGCTAAGTATGCCCTAAAGATGCTGCACAATGGATTCAGCAAGGACTGAAATCATTCTTGAATTAATGCAGGGAATATTTGATCATCTACTGCAGCTTTAAATTGTTTCAATTGTTTAGCTACCTATCTAATTCTTGAATAAGTGACAATACGACTGGCTATTTTCCAATCTTCCATTCTGGCTCTAAAAGTTGATTCTCATTAGGGGTATGACTCATGGGCCACCCCTTCGTTCCTGTAATCCACTTCCGAGCCCGGGAAGTGTACTCTCATTAGGTGCTCAAGGATTTCATTAGCTATTTCACCCGAAGGCAATATTAAGACCTTCAGTTGACATGATGAGTTACCCCCCAAGGTTCTCTGAAGTCTAGCAGTGTCAGGTATATTCTCGATTCCCTGACAATACTCCCTACATGAGTCCCTTACGGCATTTTGTATCTCATTATTACATCTTGTTAAGGTTGCCCTGTACAAGTCCCAATTCACATTCTTTTTAGACCTGTTAAAAAGGCGTCGAGTGTCTTGCACCAGGTGTTTACTTAATAAGAAGAGGACAATTGTCCGCATACGCTTTGTTCATACCTTTTTGTAGGAGGTCGACAGCAAATTATATTTGTTCGATAGACTTGATTCTGCCCGAGGTAGCACCCAGAAAACTATTAGGATCCTCCATATAAAAATCCCAGTCAGTTGCTTTAGGGCTCCTATACCTTTGAACCTCATGTCCATCAACTATCAAGGAGAAGCATCCCTTGATGACTTCGCCAATACTTATTGAACATGAAGTAAAACCAATTAACTCTCGATATCTAGATGTCACAAGGGTAGGTGTATTAATTCGATTCAATAAAGTTAATTCCATAGTTAAGAGGTAATCTAATAAAGACTTCCCCTGTGGTTGGTGTCCTCACTACCAGAAGTCGAATGACGTGCATTAGCATCACAGGCGATTAGCAATGGCCTTACTATAACGCAGTAGTAGTCAACCAGATTTCGCTACTCTCCAGATGGTAGGTCCTGGGAGTCAAATGGTAGGTACGCTGAACAAATCACGATAGATCGTGTGTTTTGTCCACTATACAGGGTGTCCAAAAAGTCCCGGGACGGCTAAGTATTTCCTCAGGTAAGATATTTTTCAGGGCGCTCAAGGTCATTCTTGAAGGAACTTTCAACAAGGAATTCTATAGTGACCTTTATTTTGATCTTGACCATGACCTTCACGGTCATTTCAAGGTTAAATTGATTTTTTAAAATGAGAACCTCTATTTTTGACCCCGGGAACTGAGAGAGCGGAAAATTTTACGTCCAGATATGACCTTGACAAATCGAAAATTTGACCTGGAAAGGTCAGGGCAAGGTCAAACAACGTACAGCAGGATGACTCGACCAGCATGCATTTATAAAGAAAATGTTCAACGCAAGAGTGTAGCATTTTATACTCCCGATCGATTGGTGACTTTGACCTTGTCTATGACCAGAACCTTCACCAGGACATTTTCTTCAAAAATGCATGCCAGTCAAATCATCCTGCTGCACGTTGTTTGACCTTGCCCTGACCTTTCCAGGTCAAATGTTCGATTTGTCAAGGTCATATCTGGACGTAAAATTTTCCGCTTTCTCAGTTCCCGGGGTCAAAAATAGAGGTTCTCATTTAAAAAAATCAATTTGACCTTGAAATGACCGTGAAGGTCATGGTCAAGATCAAAATAAAGGTCCCTATAGAATTCCTTGTTGTAAGTTCCTTCAAGAATTACCTTGACCGCCCTGAAAAATATCTTACCTGAGGAAATATTTAGCCGTCCCGGGACTTTTTGGACACCCTGTATATAAACTATATATTATAACTTTTTCACCTGGGGGTGCTCCATCTTTATTGCCACAAAGTCTCTAGAAAAGGGCCTTGGTAATCTGCTCTAGGTGTTTCTACGGAACTATCATAAATGACTGATCCACTCGTGTTATTTAATCCTCTAAAATTCGCCTTGTAAGACCAAGGTTTTTGCATTTTTGTTCCGCTGTCCAACGTCTGTTTAAGGGGAAACGGTAGCTTTGGCTAATCACATAAATGACTGTAGCGACATCTATAAAAAATCGGAAATACAGCCTAGTGCCCCCTGAGAAACTTAGCAACGAGAGAGACAGACAATCTACAACCATTTTTATTGCACCCTCGCGTTTCGTTTTAGTTCCCGTTACTCGGCTTACCTGCTCATCTGCAGGGAAATATAGAAAATTGATCAATATTTCGTCTATACAATCCGCGTGAGAAATAATGTATTGGCATCCCATAAAACAAAAAAATAAAATTCGTAAAATTATACATATAAATAATTATTAAATAATTTTTTTAATCATAAAAGCTACTTTTATGAATTCAGACATAGGTAAAATACTGAATGTAAGAAAAATACTTGAAAACATACCCAGGGTGTCTAGCGTTTCTGCAAAAAAAAATTTCAGGACTTCTCCAAGTTTTCCAGGTCAAAAATAAATTTTTCCAGGTACCTTTCTAAAACTGCGTCATATGAAAAATTTCTCATACACCCCAAAATCAGATTTTATGGTCAAAAACCGTTTTTTGGCAATTGTTCATTTTACCATGGTGAAAAATAGTAAAGCTAAAATCGAAAATATTTTAAAGTTTCATATTCTTCCAATTTTAACGACAATTCAATGACATTTTTTCAATCCAATAATTGATTGCTGTTGATATAATCAAACTGAGTTCAATTCCGTATGTAATAATCTCTTTTTTACTAGAATTAGTTGAAATTTGACTGAGTTATCGCCTTTCAAGCTTAAAGTTTAATTTTCAATAAAGTAATTAAATTTTCAACAAAATAGTTGAATTTTGAACCAAATTTGATGAATTTTCAACCTACAAAGATGAATTTTCAACCAACTGATCGAATTTAAAAAAAATATCAAACTCCAAATAAAAAGAGTTGAATTTTTACGAAATAATTGATTTTTTTAGAAGACAGTTTAATTCTTAACAAAAAGGGATAAGTTTTTTACAAAATACTTGAATTTTCTACCAACAAAAATTAATTTTCAAACCAAAAATATTAATTTTTAACAAACAAACAAAGTTTTCAACAATATAGTTGAACTTTTAACCAAATTTCTGAATTTTCGACCTACATAGATGAATTTTTAACCAAAACGACGATTTTTCAACCAAAAAAATTAATTTTCTACATAAATTTTCAAATTAATAGTTGTATTTTCAATTAAAAAAGATAAATTTTCAGTAAATAAATACTTTAACCAAACAGTTGAATTTTCAAGCAAAGATGAATTTTTAACTAAAATTATGAATCTGCAAGCAAAAAAATAAATTTTTAACAAGGGAGGTCAGTTTTAACAAAAAAACACAAATTTTCAACCCGGAAGAAGAATTTTCGACAAAGCAGTTGAATTCTCAACCCTGAAATATCAATATTTTCTACCAAGAAGACAAACTTTCAACAAAATAATTTAATTTCTAACCAAAGAGAAGAATTTTCAATACCAATAATGAATCTTCAATTAAAAAAAATGTTTAACAAAGTAGTTCAACTTTTAACCCAGAAGTTAAATTTTCTATCCAAAAAGACGAATTTTCAACAAATAAAGATTTTTCCTTGAAGAAAGAAAAAAAATTTCATCCAAATTGATGAACTTTTAAGTGAAAAGACGAATGTTTTTGTAAAACAGTTTCATTTTGAATCCGAAACTATTAATTTACCACCAAAAGAGTTAATACTTAACCAAAAAGTTGCAGTTTCAAACAAAAAAGAAGAAATTTCGATTAAAAAGAATTAGTTTTCTACCAATAAAGACGAAATTCTAACTGAAATAGATCAAGTTTCAACAAAAAATGGAAAAATAACAGTTTCAGACAGAAAATTAACTTAAAATAAAAAAACTAATTTTCTATAAAATAGTTAAATTTTCTATTAAAAAAATTAATTTTCAACGACAAAAAATTAATATTAAACGAGTAATGTGATGGTGGATATTTCAAACCCAAAAGGATGACTTTTTGATAAAATTGTTGAATTTGCAACCAAATAATAACATTCTTAACCAAAAGGATAATTGACAGGAGGAAACAACTGAAGAAAATCAATAAGAATAAAAGGCAAATACATTTCTAACAAAAACATTATATCAGGGTAACCCTATTCTTCATGTTTACTATGACCAATTTTTCATTTTCCCTGGCCATTATTCAAATGCGAAAATCTTAATCTTGGAACATTTTTAACATACAATCTTTAAAATGTAAAATATTCTAATTTATTATCCTAGACAGTTATTTAAAGTGCCTCTCATAGAAATTGCCTGACTTTTGCAAGATTTTTGTCAAAATCCTTGACTTTCCCCGGCCAATAAAATCCCCTGATTTTTCCCTGATTTCCAGGGTTTTCCTGGCCTACAACCATACTGTACAAATAGTGTGGAATAACTCAGTCAAATTTCAACCAAGTCTAGTTAATAGAAGTTCATTGTTAGCAGAATTGACCTTTTTCCATATATTTTACAGAAAAAAATCATTAGATTAACAAAATTTTTAATGAAATCGTCGTAAAGTAGAAAAAAGTCGGAAATAAATAAGAAACTTTGAAATATTTTCGACAGTAGCTTCGTTATTTTCATCGTGATAAAATGAACAATCAAGTGCTAAAAAGGTGTGTGCAAAATTTAAGAACTTTTCGAGCTTTTTCCAGATAAAAAAATTCAAAATTTTTTTCAGGTTTTGAAGGATTTCCAGGATGCTAGACACCTTGCTACCCGTAAAATACTGGACTTATATCAGAAAAACTTTTTACTGGATATGTGGAACACTGACTAACAAGTAGAAAAAGGCATGCGTATACGCCACAGTGGGGCGAAATGGAAAAACGATGTTCAAAATAATCTGTAGCTCGCAATTCTTCATCGATTTTCAACTTTTTTTTTTTCAAAAAATTCAGCATTAAATTCTTAAGAAACATGTCGAGGCCGATTTTTTAATTTTTTTTTTTTTTAATTTACATAGAACTGCAAATATCGAAAAAAATGTTGATTTCCAAATTTTTTTTGTTTAATTCTCTGTAAAATTTTTTTTTAGTAGCATCAGGCCTCAGGTTTGATGCGCAAGGGTCAATGAAAGAAAAGAATTTGTTGTTATGTCAAGTTATTTGTTATAAACAAATATTTGCAACAAATAGCCAGTATGATGGATTATGTTTTTGTGAAGTATATTTATGCATCGAAATCGCTCGTTCTGAGCAACGAGGTGACATGTGATCATGAAAATGTGATGTCCGATATCATTTGTTAACTTTAACAACAAATAATATAAACAAATGCATGATTTGAACAGTTTTAGGCAGAAACAAACCGTATTTTCTTCCGATTGTCCTCGAATCTCATTGCCAGTGATACACATTGATGTATTATTGTCACCTAAAATAATTTGTTTAATTTATCAACAATTATTATAAACAAATGCATGATCTGAACAGTTTTAGGCAGAAACAAACCGAATTTTCTCCCGATTGCCCTCAAATCTCATTGCCTGTGATACACATTGATGTATTTTTGTCATCTGAAATAATTTGTTGATATTATCAACAATTATTATAAACAAATGCATGATCTAAACAGTTTTAGGCAGAAACAAACCGAATTTTCTTTCGATTATCTTCGATTCTCATTGCCTGTGATGCAAATTGATATATTTTTGTCATCCGATATCATTTTTTAACTTTATCAACAAATAATATAAACAATTGCATGAGCAAAAAACGCAAATGAAGACCACGAGATTAAGAATCCAGCTAGAATTTCGGAAAGAGATGGGTTTAATTATCGACATACCCAAGCTTGGAGCAGGAACATCAAATGATGGGAATAATACTGCTCGAAAATTTTTTCAAGATCCTGAATCAACAGCAAAGATCACAGGTGTTGATGTTCGCTTGATCGAGCGATTTAGCATAATTTTGCAGGTTCTTTCTTGTGGTTAAAAAAATCGATTCAGAGAAATTCGAAAACTATGCTCTCGAAACTGCACGAATGTATGTAAAATTGTATAAATGGTATTATATGCCATCATCTGTTCACAAAATTCTTTTGCACGGAGCGGAGATAATCAAATCGTTCAGCATTCCCATCGGCCTCTTATTTGAAGAAGCTCAAGAAGCCCGTAATAAAGATTTTAAACGATTCCGCGAATTCAATACTCGTAAGTGCAGTCGGTTAGCAACTAATACTGATCTATTGCATAAATTACTCATCTCATCTGATGCATACTTGTCACATCTAAGAGGAAGCTGGAGACATATAGATAGTGATTTTCATCCTAAAGCTCTTGAGCTCTTGATTCTAGAATAAATCGTTCTTGAAATGAGGACTGGAATTATGAAATGTCCATAATAGGAATTTGTTCAAATGATTCGTTCATAAAAATGTTGAATGACATTTTGAGTCAAAAAAATAGCAATGAGCATCGCAGGCAATGAGATTTGAAGGCAATCGGAAGAAAATTCGGTTCGTTTCTGCCTAAAACTATTCAAATCATGCAATTGTTTATATTATTTGTTGATAAAGTTAAAAAATGATATCGGATGACAAAAATATATCAATTTGCATCACAGGCAATGAGATTCGAAGATAATCGAAAGAAAATTCGGTTTGTTTCTGCCTAAAACTGTTTAGATCATGCATTTGTTTATAATAATTGTTGATAATATCAACAAATTATTTCAGATGACAAAAATACATCAATGTGTATCACAGGCAATGAGATTTGAGGGCAATCGGGAGAAAATTCGGTTTGTTTCTGCCTAAAACTGTTCAGATCATGCATTTGTTTATAATAATTGTTGATAAATTAAACAAATTATTTTAGGTGACAATAATACATCAATGTGTATCACTGGCAATGAGATTCGAGGACAATCGGAAGAAAATACGGTTTGTTTCTGCCTAAAACTGTTCAAATCATGCATTTGTTTATATTATTTGTTGTTAAAGTTAACAAATGATATCGGACATCACATTTTCATGATCAAATGTCACCTCGTTGCTCAGAACGAGCGATTTCGATGCATAAATATACTTCACAAAAACATAATCCATCATACTGGCTATTTGTTGCAAATATTTGTTTATAACAAATAACTTGACATAACAACAAATTCTTTTCTTTCACTGACCCTTGCGCATCAAACCTGAGGCCTGATGCTACTAAAAAAAAATTTTACAGAGAATTAAACAAAAAAAATTTGAAAATCAACATTTTTTTCGATATTTGCAGTTCTATATAAATTAAAAAAAAAAAAATTAAAAAATCGGCCTCGACATGTTTCTTAAGAATTTAATGCTGAATTTTTTGAAAAAAAAAAGTTGAAAATCGATGAAGAATTGCGAGCTACAGATTATTTTGAACATCGTTTTTCCATTTCGCCCCACTGTGATACGGTGGGACACATATGAAGAGTCATTCCGCTACATATCGAAACAATTCTTTGCAGAAACTAACTTTTGGTTTGTATTTCTTATTATTTAATTTTCGTTTGATTACATGCCTAATTTTTTTTCTTGAGCAATAAGAGTATAAATAAATAAAAATAACTAATATTTGTGCATTTTATTATTTATATTATTACGAATATCCAAATAGAAATTTACATACTTATTTAGGACATTGAGTGTCTTTTCTAAAGATTATTTTTCTAGTAGAACAATATCGAAATCAATGTTATTATCCTGAGTTTTAAGAACAATTCATACTTGTTTAAAAAAATTTTCAAATGTCAACTCTCCTCTGCACAATACGTTAAATACGCATGAGAAATAAAACACTGGTCAACATAATGTGATGTTTACATTTACAAAATAAAATATGTGTAATTTCCAAAATAGTTTTTTTTTGCTGAATTTGAATCAATTTCCCGTTCTTTCCCACACGTCAGCTCTTTCAGATTTGTTCGAACAATGTACTGATAGGAAACTTATCAATCGTGCTCTAAGTTATTGTAGATAATTTTTTTTAACAAAAGCGGTGACATGATTTATATGCGCTTTTTGAAGTAAAATCCAAAAACTACCTTATTTTTGCGACACAAATTCTTTCAATTCTGTGAAATTTACCAAATTTACGAAAATTTACTTGAATTTGCTTCACATTAAATATCAGATATTTTTATCCAAAGTTGCATAAAAACGTTGCAAACAATTGACAGGTACAATTACCCGAAGTCGGATAATTTTATTATTTATGAAGCTCATTTTTCTCTTAGCGCAAGTTATAGCCCAGTATGTCGAAGACATTTTTGTTAGAGTTGGACTTTTTTTAATAGTCTGCATGGGGCTGTTTCGGTTTATATTATCAGTTACGGACATATTTTCGTAATGCAATCAAGTGATCTGATAAGAGCAGTATGTCTGATTTGACATATTTGGCAAAGACTTGTTTTTTACCCCACCATTTACGGACTAGGTTGTAGCCAATTGCAATTATTTATTATCACTATCTATTATTATTTATTCAACTTGAGATAAAAAATATCTCTGGGATTTACTGTGATGAATTGCTTTCAAGTCGTTATGATTCCCTTGAATTCCTCTTAAATTCAAGTGAGTTTTTTTTAATTGACTACAATTCACTTTAAATTTCCTGACTATGAAATTCCAAACAGTTCTGCAGAGTACAGAATTAAAAATACAGTAATAGTCCTAGCGAAAAACTGAAAACAAGCCCTGCATTCGTCTCAGCAATATCTCTAGGTGTTTTTGTTTTGTTTTTCTAAAACAGTCATTTTTCAAACAATTAAATTGTTATTAAACATTGTGACTTCATTATAAATAAAAGTATTAATCGGAAAGAAATTTCAAGAACATAGGCAGATTCCGTACTGTCATATCTCTAGGCTTTCTTCTAATTTTTGCAATAAACAAATTATTCAAATAATTACATTGTTATTAACATTTTTCCAGGTTTTTGAAGTTTATAGATAGAAATATAAGCAAAAAATATACTAATAGAAGGTTAAATCATTATGCAAGCTACCACAACCTACACTTATCAATAATTAATAAACAATCCATTGTTTTTATCCCCTCCACGTTCACTCCTTGATGCTACACCATGCAGCATATGGATTTCAGACTTGTGCCTTCATTAAAAATAAAACTAAAATGCCTATGGAAAAAGCACAGATACGGTGGATTCATCTCGGATATATCTTCAGAAGCTTATTTTCATTTTTCCAAAAAAGTCATTTTTGAAACAAATATATTGTTCTTAATTTTCAGGAATTTATTTACCAATTACGGAAAACAATTAAAAGTGACTTACTGAAACGTAACGTACCCTAAAGTATCATTAATTTAAAAAAATTTAATATTGAGAAAAAGTGAATTGGGGGGGGGGTAAATATAACAAATTGGGTAACGTAGTTTATAGATGACGCCTTATGAAAGAAAAACTATTAGTTTTCATGAAAAAATCAAAAACTTACAAGAAATAAGTATCTTTGTAATAGTTTTTGTGATCGAATTTTTCCCTATTGTCCCTTTTTAACAATTTGAAAAAATTGAATTTCAATAAATAATAGCTTATTTTTTGTTGAAAAACATGCCTTCCAGCTTGATGATTTCCAATTTTAAAAATTAGTAAACAGTCTTCATATCTTCCCAGAAAAAATAAGACATTAATTACTAAAATTCAGCCATTTTCCAAAATTTTGTAAGAAGCAATATTAACAAAAAACTGAACTGCAAAAATCACTGTTAAAAAACAAGTATTGAAAATGCCTTCCTCAATAATATTATTTTGATTCTTAAAATAATAGACAAACTATTTTTTGCGGACAACTGATTTCTGGTACCTTTAGCCTTCCTGGTAATTAGCATGTCGTCATTTGAGATTCAAAGAAATCCGCGATAGTAGGTTTTTACATCAAACTAATACCTTCTCATAATGATGAGAATGTAATAAAAATTTTATCTAAAAATACCATCGTTAGGAGAAAGCAAGTAGATCAGGCGATCCTTTATTGACTTCTTAATAACATTAATACACAGTGAAAGATAATCAATTAATTACATAACACAGGCCCACAAAAAATTTTTTTTTTCTGTGTCTTGGATGCCACTATGATATTCCCATGTATTTTTTCGCGAAAAATCCCTAAAGCTGGTCAGATCATTTACCCCATACCACTTTCACCCCCCCCCCAAATTAGTGACCCTATAACACCATAATCTCATAATCCTCTAACCTCGTGATACCATAACTCCATAACCTCAAAACCCCGTAACCTCATTTAGTAGAAAAATCTAGTTCGGGAAAACAAACAATTTCGTGAGTTTTTCTTGTGGAACATAGTCATGGATAAGCGGGGTTTTGAGGTTATGGGTTATGGCATTACGAGGTTAGGGGATTATGAGATTATGGGGTTATAGGGTTACCAATTGGGCGGGATGGGGGGGGGGGCTGAATGTGGTATGGGGTAAATTATTTTACTGGCTTTAGTGAATTTTCGGGTGTTTTTTGAGGTTTTGTCAAAATCCTGACGTGAAGGGGTAAAACGAGTTGTGGATTCGGTTTCAGCGGGAAAAAATACATGGGAATACATAGTGGCATCAAAGAGTCAGCAAAAAAAACTTTTTTGTGGGCCTGTGTAATTATACAAAATATTTATCAATTGTAATAATTGATGATTGAACTGTAAAATTTAGATAGAGTGTTTCTTCAACTTGAAAGCGGTCTTCCTTGGTGTTGAAAAAGCGGCTTGAAAACATATCTACGTAGATTGGTTTTTTCATCAGCTTTCTGGCTTTCTTTACGCATGGATATCAATCTAGTCTACTGTTTTTAATATAAACAATTAAAAATATCGATTTTTATTGCATCAATGAATACAGCAGGTCCGAATTACCCAAGAACGATAGTTTTTTTCCAAAAACAATCACATATTCGAAGATGCAGAGCAGTAAAGATGAAAACACGTTTTCTTCAATATCTCCGTTCGACTCCAAATGTAGATGTCTTCAAAAGTATGGCAGTACAAAAACCGAGCTCGTATTCATCGGAATATAGATCCTTAATTTTCCTCTGTTCTCTTCTCAGGAAAACCCGGTGGCGAATACGGCGTTAAAAATGAACTATACAGAGGGCCAAATGGCGTTGTTATATAAATGTGGTTTTTGACTGGAACCTTCCCTTCGGCTTTATTCGTATGAGCACGTTCATGGTACGTAAAGTGCAATCGAAAATGTTCAGCTACCAAACATTCATTCTTTTCTAAACGTATTGTAGCAAACTTTGGACCATGTTCAGCGGGATTATGATTAGGAACTGGAGTTTTCATACTAAGAATAAATTCAAATTTATAATTTCCTGGCGTTTGTATTATACCGTGATGTTCTGGAGTTAGCCTCATTTGTTCTGGGAAACAATTCAGCCATCGCTCAGGGGTCCACCTGTTGAGTGGGATGATATCTGCTTCATAGAGAGTATTATCCGACATTGTTACAACAATGTGGTTCGGATCAATCTCCTGACATCCATCTGCACCTAATTTTTGAAAAAGGATTGTCATTTATGAAGCTCTTGTATACTTGTAACTTGTACTTTTAACAGTCACTGTTCAACAAGCAATGACCTATATACATTCATGAAATATGTGAGCACGATCAGTTTTACTTTTAATTTTAATATTTTTTCAATGATCAGGAATTTTGAAATTTTCGGGGCTTTCTCGGTTTTTTCCCGACTACATTTTTCCCTCTGGTCAATTAAAATATTTCTCTTGTAATTTTTCTCAAACCAGTGTATGAAAATGTGAAAATGAACATAATATACATATGCACAATTTATATCGTGAATAAGAATGAAACTATTTAATTATCACAGACTGAAGTGATTAATCTCAATCGAAACTACATTACCGAGCCAGTATGAAATAATCTCGTCATTTTCTTACGAAGATTTTGCAAAAGTAGTGCAAAGTTCAATATTTTCTCCTTTAAATAAAATATAATATAATAAACATTTTTTAATGGCCTGAGAATTATTTTAAAGGTAAATTTCATACTAACTTGTCACCATTATTGTGAAAATGTTTGCTTGCATGGTGTAACATGTTTAAAGCTAAAACAAACCCTGGTGGAAAAAATTTGTACAAGAAAGTACAACATTTCTACAACTGTAATTTCTTGTTAAAAGATGTACTTTTTTGTAATAAAATATACAAAATTTAAGAAAAAAATACAATTAAATACAAATAGCAAATACAAATACAAATTTTTTCTTGTATTTTCTTGTAGAAAAGTAAAAAAATTATCAATAAAGTATAAGTTTCTACAATGCGAAAATTTGTATAACTTTTTATCAATATTTTTTTCACTTTACTGTAAAAATCTACAAGGTATTGCAGAAAACTACAGGATTTTACATTTTTTTTAATTTGTGTGTATGACGTCATAAAAACACTTTTAATTTTACGTCAATTATTGTAGGAAATTATAAATATTTACAAAAAAATACAAGATTTCACAAAAGTTGAAATATTGGAAAACTGTATTGAAAATTATGATATAAATACTGGGAAAAATTTTTTACGAAAAAGTACAAAAAACTAAAGTCATTTTTACAGGAATCTACAAATAAATACAATAAATTACAAGAAAGTACAACTTTTTTCTATTATTCAGACGAATCTTGTACTTTTTTTTGTATTTATTGTATATTGTTGTATTTTGTTGTAGTTTCAATTTTCTGCAAGAATTTACAACTAAAAGAATCTACAGGAATTTACAGGTTTTGTAGCCAAAAAGTTATTCTTTTTCGACCTAGGAGGATAAAAATTTACAATATTGCATTAAGATAATTTTAAATTAACTTCAAGGGAATGGTAGAATATTAAAAGACAATAATGAATAATCGTTATTGAAGAAGAAAAAAACCTTAAATTTGAAGCTTTTTTTTCAAATGTATACAAATCGATTGGACGCCACATATGCCATTTAAAATTATGTCTTTGCAATGCTCTCAATATTTCTCATCGTGGGTCTAAAAAGAAAAACTTTTTGACTGCAAATATAACTTGAACGATTGATAAAGAATTGATCACTGAACTGCAAATTAAAACACTCAAAGGGGGATACTTTTGAATTTTAAACTTTTAAAATTAAAGCTTTACATTTTTTAATTCAAGCGCTCAATAATTGACGCGTCAAAATGCAAGTTTTTAACACTTTTCAATTGAAAAGTTGTTAATTAGTAGCCGTTAAAATGTAAAATTTTGAATTTTAAATTTTAATTTGATCAATTCTTTCTCAATTGTTCAGTTTTCATTTGCGGTCAAAGAGTTGTTTTTTTTCGACCTAGGATGACAAATTTGGTGAATATTGCAAACACATAATTTTTAAATGGCATATATGGTGTCCAACCGATTGTTATATATTCGAAAAGAAAACTTCAAACGTAATGTTTTTTGTTGTGTATTGACGATTATTCATTGTTGTCTTTTAATATTTTACCATTCCTTTAAGATTTAAACATAGAAGCTTTTTTTAATAGCGGTCATTCACACATCTTAATTCAAAATTATCTCCTTGCAATATTCTAAAATTTTTCATGCTAAGTCGAAAACGAAACAACTTTTTGGCTGTAAAACCTGTAAATTCCTGCAGATTATTGTAGTTGTACTTTTTTTCGTAAATTCTTGTAGGATATTGAAACTACAATAAAATAAAAAAATACAAAATAAAATGTAAAAAAAAAGTACAGCATTCTTCCCAATTCGTAATTTTTTCTGTGAGAAGAAATATTTTCACAAAATATATACAATAAGGAATCATGAAGTTTCTATCACATTTATTTAAAATATATGATTATTTGATTTTATAAAATATTTTTATAAAGATAAGATGTCTTCGAATTGTACTAACTTCTTTGTATCAACTTCTTAAAATGTTTATTATATTAGACTTTATTGAAATTTTAGGAAAACTCTGAAATTTGCACTTTTTGTGCAATATCTTTTTATATAATAGAGAAAATTCTTTCTACCTGCCTCTTTTATAGAGAATTCTGATCGTGCTTGACCCATTTAAGAGAAAAATTGTATATCTCATATAATTTACATTAAAAGAACTTAAGATAGTTGTCGTGCCAAAAAGCAGGTTTCTGAAAAAAATAGTTTTTCTATGATCTTAAAAATAAAATTAATATAAGTGGTGATATTTCATATAAAAAATATTATTTGAAATTTAAAAAGTTTGAAAATTACAAAGAACATTTACTTTAACAATATTTTTTGCAACTGAAGTTTTACTACCGTCTCTCAGCAATTTCAAAACAGTGGTTGGATTTTAATTAATCATGGCTTTTTTGGGGGAAAAAAATTCTCTACAATTCTACTGTTATCTATTTAAAAATATAATTATATTTTAGTTATTATTATAATAATAAATAATAATTTAATTATAATAATATAATAATCTTTAAATAAAATTATTTTCTTAACAAATGTTTTATTTAAAAAAAGTGTTTTAACGATTTCAGCAATAGAAAAATTTACTTTCAAAATTGGAAACAGTAGAGTTGTGGACAATGATTTCAAAAAAACCGTGTTAAAAGAATTTTTTTTTATTTTTAAGCTTTACTAATTAAAAATAATGTTTTTTATTTGCAACATCATCATTAATCATATCTTTAAACTAGATTTTTTGATGGAAAAAAAATTCCTAATTTTAAATAAAGTTCCCAGGATATTCCCGGTTTTCCGGATTTCCCGGTCAGTTAGACACCCTTATACCAAATGTTTCTAAATATGCAATTTGTTAGATATCGTTTGTTTTAAATATATTCCATTGCTTGGAAAATATTTAGTTTGAATTAGAAATTAGAATAGTATGTTGTCATCATGTTTTTATTATATGACAACGTTTGTACCAGACCCGAAAATCCTAGAGCAAACATCTATTCATGTTGATTCAACATTATCTCTGCCAAGGTTTCAATTGTTACTTGTCTTTAGAATCATATAAGTTTAGAACCAAGAGTAAAATCAGATAAGAATCAGAATATATTTTAGTATCATTTAAAGTTAGCTAGATAAATTATTGTTAAAAAATGCTATGATTGATCAAGGTGGCTGTTTTAAGCGAGAGAAAAAATCCCGGTCATGTCCCAGTTCCCAAAAATGTTGCAAAAATTTTTCACGGTTATTGAAATTAAAAAAATCGAATTCCAGAAACTGAACTTTTTTTATTTGACATAATGAAAACTGAACTGCAAATTAGATCATTCAAAGTGGAACTCGTTCGAATTTTAAACTTTTAAAATTGAAGCCTGAAAATTTTTTAATTCAAGCGAATAATTTACTCGGATAAAATGGAAGCTTTTCACACTTTCTAATTAAATAAATTTTAATTACATGCCATCAAACTGCAGAATAAAAAGTTTTAAACTTTTGTAAATTGAACAGTTCAAAGATTTCTGGTTAAAAAATATAAATCCACGCTACTATCCTTAATGCTCTAAATTAACACTAATCCTCCCTTTCAACGCGCATTGATAAAAATTTGGCCTTTCCAATTCAAAAAACATTTAAGACCATAAGTTCCCTATTCCAATTCGGAAAAACATTGAAAATAAAAAATTCCTTCCTTCAGAGACGAAAAAATTAAATACTTGATACATAGTATAACGAAATGAACCAAATCTACGAAAAAAATTGAAACAAAGAGTTGCATAAGTTTTTCAATTTTTAATTTAAAAAAGAAAGCCCTTTTGATCAGGCAGCAGATCAAACTGGGTTTAATCTTCTTCAGAAACATGAGTTAGGTCAAAACAATTAATTTGAGTCAATGAAGCACATTTCTGGAATTTGGCATTTACGCCTTTATGCCCCGGCACCCTTCAGTTGTAGTATATTATACTTACTTTTGAAATAAAGAAACCCCACGAATGTGAGGAGCAGAATTTCAGTAAAAATTGTCATTTTTACTGAGTAGACAAAATGAAAGAAAACCAAATAAAAACTGATCTTTCAAGAATTGCGTGTGAGCTTTGAATCCATAAATGGCTGCTATATATACTAACTTTTATTACCCACAGTAGATGCTAGAGATATTGTTTATTTGAAGTTTGATAATTTATTGAAAACTACATACATATCAAATTATGAATGTGGTTGTAAATCCAACACCCGATAAAAATGATTTTACGTCCGATAATTGTAGTTGACAATTGTTCGCAACGTGTTTATCCTCCATCGGAAAAAAACGTGTCTTAAATGTACTGTGCTTCTAACCGATAATGATTCCTTATTTATTTCTCAAAATAAATAATAATACTACGTATATGTATTATAGATTGCACGATGGAGGTAGTAAAAATATTATTTTACGTAACTATATTACGTAATTTTTTCAAATATTCTCAGGCATGTCTTAGGGAGCATCCATTAGTTAAGCAAGGCTTCTTCGGGGGGAGGGAGTCCCGAAAATATTACGAATCCTCATTGCTTAGGGGGTGGGGGGGGGGTTAACATTTTTTACGTAAGTTTCCTCTTTATAATTATATTGTTTTTAACATGCCAATTGAAACCTGTTTTGGCTGTTGAAATCATTTTTTATACTATCATACAGATTATATCATTGTTTGTTTTATTTATCTTTCATCATGTAGTATTAATTATCACATATAGGTCCATTGTCGAGAAAATAACCATTCTCAGAATCTGGTATCCACCTTTCATAATTATTTAAAAAAAAATTTTAATCATGTGGAAATTCCTTGAAATCCTTTGAATCTCATGGATACCATACATTATTATTATACCATCAAGCCATTTCCCTTTCAGGGTAGGCGTGACTTGCTCGGTTGGAAAATAGTAGTGTGTAGATGGATGTATAAGGTAGATAGGTATATAGGTGTAAGGTATAGATATTTTAGATTGATCTAGAATTCTCGTAACCTTTATAAATGCCTTGAAAACGATTGATCTCCTTGGAAGTCCCTTGAGATCCTCTAAACACTGTGGAAATGCCTTAAAATTCTTTCAGATTCCTTGAAATCTTTTGAGATCCTTCAAATCGCTTGAAATATTAAAAATTCCTCATAATTCTTAGAAATTCATGGAAATCCCTTTAAATCTCTCAACTCGGTTAAAATCTGTACAATTCCGTGAAATATTCCGAAATATTACCCAATCCCTTGAAATCTTTGAAATACCTTAAAAATTAATTATAAAAACGTTAAAATCCATGGTAATTTCTTGAAGTCCCTTAATATTTTAAAGGTAGTGTCTATACGTCCAGACACAAGGCCTTCCTCTTCTCAGCTCCCCCTTCCCCTTGACAGGATCGTATGTATGGACTCGGCAGTGTTATAAGCATACAGAAACGTACGAACTTTCAGGATTTTTAGACTCTGCCTATTTTAAAACACATACAAATTCTTAAAAATTCTTTAAAGTCCTTTATAATATTCGGAAATCCTTTGATATTCTGTTAAATCTTTTAAAATCTTATTGAATCCTCTAAAATCCGTGAATATACTTTAAATCTCTTAGACTTCTTTGAAATCCCGTGAAATCATCAAACCCCTCAAATATCTTCAAATCTTCGAAATCCCATTAAAATCTCCTGATATTCTTCAAAATTTCTAAAAAAACTTAAGTATCTCTTAAATTTTTTTTGAAATCTCCACAAATTTCTTGAACTCCCTTAAAATTCTTTGCCATTCTACGAGTTCCAGTGGCCGTGAAAATAAAACCCCAAATTACGTTAATACAAAATTTTGTTTTTTATTCGGACTCTGTAAAAAAAATCAAAGGACTTGATTTGTAGTATGGAAATTTATATTTTCTTCAATTTTTCAGTCACACAAGTCTATAACTTAGGAATATGATCTAGGACACTTTACGAATACAATATTTTTGGTCTAGCTATAATACGTAATCATAATGTTATTCCTAAAATAGCCATTCCGTATGGTTGTGGCTGAGTAGTGATGCATATCGATCATTTTTGGACAAAATCGAGACTTGCTTAAAACATAGTTAGATGGAACTGAAATGTAATGGGGATCAAGAATTTGTAATGAAAAAAGTCGATCGAGACGAGACGATCATCTCGACTTAAGTGATCGTTCGTCTCGACGTGATGAGTATGGTGTTCAGGGTTTCAATATAATCTGACGAGATTTTGGAAAACATTTTTAATGATCGACATGCATCACTATGGCTGAGCGAGCAATACAATATGATTGGAATAACCAGAATTATGCGTGTACCGTGCAATTATTTATTTCAGTGTATAAATCTTACTATGTGTTTGGCAGTAAATTTACGTATTTTTGTGTGATCTATGACACATGGTGATCGTTAGATAGATTGATCAGCGACCTGTGTCGAATCAGTGTTGTGGAATAAACGTGTTATTTAAATAAGCGACACATTCTACTTTCATTGTACTTTTGTACTTTATTGCTTTTAAATCAAAATTAAACTGTTATTTACATCAAATTATAATTATTTATAAGTCTCAAAATTTTAAAGATTTCATATTCAAGAAACTCAAACTTAAAATTCATAATTTATTTGTATAACTTTGCGTTATTATTCGTTTGTCCGCGTTTTTTTAAACCAAATAGTTGAATTTTTTGACCGTAAACATAAATAGTAGTCAACCAAGGAAATGAATTTTCAACAAAAAATATAATAGCTGATATTTAAAAAAAATCAACAAAATAATTAAATTATCAACAAAATAGTTGATTTCTCAACCAAATAGACGTATTTCCAACCTAAAAAGATGAATTCTCAAACAAAAAGACGAATTTTGAATCAAAGAGATTAATTTTGTACGAAAAAGACGAATTTTAAAACAAATAGTTGAATTTTCAACTAAAAGAGGTAAACTTTTGAGCAAAAATGGAGAAGTTAAATTTTCAGTAAAAAACGAATTATCAACCAAAAAGTTGCATCTTTAATCAAAAAAGACAAAATTTCAACCAAAAAGATTAGTCTTTTAGCAGAAAAAGCCAATTTTTAACTGAAAAAGTTCTTTTTTCAACAAAATGGTTAAATTTTCAACCAAAGAGAATCAATCTTCAACAAAAAACGTATTTTTCAACAAAGTAGCTAAACATTTAACCACGTGCTTAAATTTTCCACATTAAAAAATTCTCAACTTAAATGATCAATCTTAACAAAAAATCGTTTTTGAACCAAGTGGTTTAACCATCAACAGTTGAATACAACAAAAAAAAACGAAATCTCAAACAAAATAGTTGATTTCTCAACCAAATAGACGTATTTCCAATAAAATAAGATGAATTATCAACCAAAAAGACGAATTTTGAATCAAAAAGATTAATTTTTTTTACAAAAAAGACGAATTTTAAAACAAATAGTTGATTTTTTAACTAACAGAGGTGAACTTTTAAGCAAAAATGGAGAAGTTAAATTTTCAGTGAAAAACGAATTATCAACCAAAAAGTTGCATCTTTAATCAAAAAAGAAGAATTTTCAACAAAGAAGATTAGTCTTCTAGCAGAAAAAGCCAATTTTTAACTGAAAAAGTTCAATTATTAACAAACAACGGAAAAGTTACTTTTTCAGTTACAAACAATTAATTTTAAACAAAAATAAATTTGAATTTTCAACAAAATGGTTAAATTTTCAACCAAAGAGAATCAACCTTCAACAAAAAACATATATTTTTCAACAAAGTAGCTATACACTTTTAACCAGTTTTCAAACAAAATAGTTAAATCCTCAACCAAAAAAGATTAATTTTTCATCAAACCATTGCAAATTTCAGTGGAATTTTCAACATAAACGTTAATTTTCTACTGGAAAAGTTGAATTTTCTACAAAAAAAGAGGAATTTTGAGCAAAAAAGTAGAATTCTCAACCAAAAGGTGCACGTGGCTCGCTTTGCTCGCAAGTGTGAGCGCATCGGCGAAAAAATTCAAGTCCTCTGGCTTTGACGTTAAAAAGGTAAGTGAAGAAAAAATGGTAGCTCAATGAATGAAGGATCATTTTGAAGATAAAAATGTTGTACGTTAATGAGCCCGAAACGAATATGCCAACAAAATTTTTTTAGCTTACAGACCCGAAAATCTGTTAAAAAGTAGGGAAATTTGACAGCTTTTAAAGACAGTGAACTTTGGAACATAGTCTTTTATTGAAAAAATGTAAGAAAATCTGAAAAAATTCATGGTGGTACCTTAAACATTTCTAAACAAATTGCCGTGGAAAAATTTGCAGAATATAGCAAATTGTTCGTTTTTTCTACATAAATATACAACTGTACTATCTTCAGTTCTAATGAAGATAATGAAGTGATTTAAATTAGAGGTAGTTAGTTGAACTATTTCTTATTATTTACAATTTGAAAGAAGTATGTGCTTCTTTTTATCTTCGTGCAAATTGCGATATTTAAAGCAGTTTTTTATACTGCGGAAAGCAAGTGTAAGAAACCAACGGGGTGCCTTTTTTTCATGGGGTCGTCCTCGTCTTTCCTCAACATGTGCTTCCAAGAAAGACGAGGACGATCCCATGAAGCTCTAATTTAAATCACTTCATTATCTTCATTAGAACTGAAGATAGTACAGTTGTATATTTATATAGAAAAAACGAACAATTTGCTATATTCTGCAAATTTTTCAACGGCAATTTATTTAGAAATGTTTAAGGTACCACCATGAATTTTTTCTGATTTTCCCTTTCATTTTTCCAATAAAAAATTATGTTTCAAAGTTCACTGTCTTTAAAAGCTGTCAAATTTCCCTACTTTTTAACAGATTTTCGGGTCTGTAAGCTATACAATTTTTTTTGGCATATTCGTTTTCGGCTCATTAACGTACAACATTTCGACCTTTAAAATGATCTTTCATTCATTGAGCTAGCATTTTTTCTTCACTTTTTTTGTAGTAGTCTGGAATTTTGAACACCGGGAAGAAACCAAAAAATAGCCGGGAATTTTTCATATTTGTTTTATACTTTTGAAATAAATATTGTCTAGCTCTTTAAAAAAATATGTTCGGAATTGTGATTTTGTCAAGTGCAAACTTTTCCACATTATGTTATACTCTATTATATTAAATATATATTTTATTAATTTTTGTACCTCGGCCCGGGACTGCTTATTCAGATGTTGCAAGACAAAGTACACATTTAATTAACACATTTATTAAAAACTTAGTTAAAAGTCAAATTGTATTTACATGTGCTAGCTTTCCCGGTCTGCTAAGCTCCGACTGCCTTCAGTGCTTGTCGACCACCTGACAATTTGCTATGTCTCTTATCTTTCTCTTACTTTTGGCAAAATTTGTATATCCTTTACAATCGATCGTAATACAAGCTCCTTATCAGTTAGAGAAGGACCTTGTCATTCATGAGACACACACACACAAACCTACATACACTCGCGCACTCAATTCCTTTACACGTCCTCTCAAAAAATGTTTAGTAACAAATTTGTAGATCTCCACAAGGTGAACAATTGGTTGTCAATTCTTTATTTTTTCGTGTCTTGTGCCGTTTTTCACAAAATTTAATTTTTTCTTCTTTAATGTTATTTTGGACAAATGAACAAGAACGCGTCCTATCAAAAAATAATTAAATAACAAATTTTTAGATCTTTTTTTGGATGAACAATTATTGCCCGGATAGCATAAATGTTTCCCTAAACATTCCTGGGACATTCCAATGGAAGGTTTGTAGAATTCCGAAAAATGTTCCAGGAAGGTTCCTTAAATGTTCGTGAAAAATGTTCGCATTATATTAATTAATTAGTACAATGCGAAAATTTTTCACGAACAATGCTTGAGAAGAATGTTCGCCTTGCATACATTTAATTAATTTAATAAATTAAATTCCTCACGAACATTCCCCGAACCTTCCTTGGGAACTTTCCCGGATATGCAGACATTTACCTACTTTCGGGAACCTTCCTGGAACATTTTTCGAAAATCTCCTAACATTCCATTGGAATGTTTCAGGATTGTTTAGAGAAACTTTTGTACTATCCAGGTGTGTTTTTTTTCGTATCTTGCACAGTTTGACCGCAAAATGGAATTTTTTATTGTATTTTTGGTGATTGAACCCAGAACCGTTGGTTTATTTCTTTGTGGTCCGTAAAAGCATGTGTTAAAGTGAAAACTAGTCCGATTAGTTTTTCGAAAGATATCCGGTATAAAAACGACAAAAACAACAGTCAGTTTTCACATGAAACGAATACCTTCTCATTATGACGAGCATATGATAAGATTCTTAATTGAAAATAAAATCATCAGTAAGAAGGAACTGACAAAAAAAGTAAAGAAAAATAGAAATGCCAGGCAAATAAATTACTAACAAGAGTATTATATCAGGTTGGATCAGGTGATCCTTTATTGACTTATTAATAACATTAATACAAAGCGAAAGATAATAAATCAATTATATAATTATACAAAATATTTATTAATCGCGTTAATTGATAAATGATTCCACCGTAAAATGTAGATAGAGTGTTTCTTCAACTTGAAAGCGGCCTTTCTTGGTGCCGAAAAAGCGGCTCGAAAACATATCTACGTAGATAGGTTTTACATCAGCTTTGTGGCCTGCTTTGCATATAAATATCAAGCCTGTCTACAGTTTTTTATATAAACAATTAAAATGACCGATTTTTTGCATCAATGAATACCGAATTACCCAAGAACGATAGTTTTGTTCCAAAAACAATCACATATTAGAAGATGCAGAGCAGTCAGGATGAAAACACGTTTTCTCCAATATCTCCGTTCGACTCGAAATGTAGATATCTTCAAAAATATGGCACTACAAAGACCGATCACGTGTTCATTATAATACAGATTCTTAATTTTTCTTCGTTCTCTTCTCAGGAAACCCCGGTGGCGAGTTCGGCGTTAAAAATGAACTATACATAGGGCCAAATGGCGTTGTTATATAAATATGATTTCTGAGTGGGACATGCATTCGGACATGCGTATGAGCACGTTCATGGTACGAAAACTTCAATCGAAAATGTTCAGCTACTAAACATTCATTATCTTCTAAATGTAGTGTAGCGAACTTTGGACCATGTTCAGCAGGATTATGATTAGGAACTGGAGTTTTCATACGAAGAATAAATTCGTATTGATCATTATTTTTCGTTCGTATTAAACCGTGATGTTCTGGAGTTAGTCTCTGTTGTTCTGGGCAACAATTCAACCATCGGTCCACGGTCCACAAGCTGAGTGGGGCGAGATCTGCTTCATAAATAGTATTATCCTCCATTTGTACAACAATGTGATTTGGTTTAATGTCCTGACATCCATCTGAACCTAATTTAAAAAAAAAAGGAATGTCATTTATGAATCTCTTGTATACCTGTAACTTATATTTTTAACAATCACTGTTTAACAAGCAATGAAATATATTTATTCATGAAACATATGATGACCATCAGTTTTACATTTAATTTTAATTTTTTACAGTGATCAGGATTTTTGAAATTCTCGGGGTTTTCGCAGTTTTTCCGCATCACATTTCCCCCCCCCCCGGGCAATTAAAATATTTCTTCTTGTAATTTTTCTCAAATCAACGTACAGAAATGTGAAAATCAACATATGATGTATGCATATACACAATTTATGTCATGAAGAAAGAAATTAATTATCACAGACTGAAGCGATAAATATTAATCGAAACAGCATTGTCGAGCAAGAGTATGACACAGATTGAAACTTTTTGAAATTCTCTATAAAATGAGCAGAGATGAAATAATCTTATCAATTTTTTAAGAAGATTTTGCAAAAGTAGTGCAAAATTCAGTATCTTCTTGAAATTTAAGTAAAATCTAATATATTAAACATTTGTCAATGGCCTCAGAAGTATGTTAAATGTCAATTTCGTACGAACTTATCACCATTATTGTGAGAATGTTTGCGTGCATGGTGCAACATGTTTAAAGTTGAAGCAAAAATGTTAAAAATATATTTTTTTTTCTGCTGGAAAAAATATTTTAATCAAATATATTAAATAAGTAATCATGAGATTTCTATCAAATTTATTAAAAATATATATTAACGAAGTGTCTCGTCGTCCCGAATTTTCGGGACGACTAGTCCATCCCCTTATTCAACTCCCTCAGTTTTTCGGGACGACTAGACACAGCCATATATTAATTTGATTTTTACATTCTCATCATAATGAGAAGGTATTAGTTTTATGTGAATACTGACTATTGCGGATTTCTTCAAATCTCCACGTTTCGAGACCCCCTAAATCCGGAAAACCCGGTTTTACGACGGTGTCTGTCTGTCGCCGTCGTCGTTGTTGTCGTCGCCTGTATACCGGATAACTTTTGAAAGAATAAACGGATTCAGTTGCATTTTGGCACACAGTTTCAGGTACCAAAAAGAAAGATCGAGTTCGTTAACCACCTATTTTTGATAAAAATTCAAGAAGTTAGAGCATTTTCAAAATGTTCAAGACCATTTTTTTCGAAATTGAAAAATTCTTTGTACAGCTGCTCAATAATTCAAACTTTGATCGCACAAAAAATAATGAGAAATCAATAATTCCATTATGCGGCCTAACTACCATATAAAAGATGAATCAACAAAAATTGTGCATACAAAAAAGATTTACAAATTTGTGATTATCACTTTTCTATAGGACACGCAGTTTTTGTTTTATTCCTGCAAAACATTAAAAATTAAAAAGTTAAAGTTTTGTAAAAACGAGACAAACTACGGAAAAAATGAATTGATAAAAATTACTCATCTAAAAAAGAGAGTACGTTTTGGTTTAATCATAAAAAATAGCATTAAAAATAAAACAATTAGATTTCTTGGAAAACGACACAAGTTGCGAATAAAAATTAATAGACCAAAGTTGTTTCACCAAAAAAGAGAATTCACAATCACCAAATTACAGTTGTCGATGTTTTGAACTTTAATTTTAAAAGGTCAGTGCACAAATGTGAGGGAAATACAAACACCTAGTGCGTACCGCGAGGTAAATACATTATCGAGCGCCAAGCGCGAGAACCAACAGTTGCGCGCCCCAGGCGCGCTCAAACTTGCGAGATATAAAATGTGGGGAAAATACAAAGACTGAGCGCGTACCGCGAGATAAATATATTATCGAAAGCGAAGCGCGAGAACCAACAGTTGCGCTCCCGAGGCGCGCTCAATTTTGCAAGCGAAGCGAGCCGCGCGCACGGCGCGCGATGAGGATGTGCCCGCGCCGTGGGAACTTTTTTTGAATTATTTTCCTAATGATGAGATGCCTTCGAATTTGTCCAACTTCTTTGTATCAACTTTTTAAAATGTTTATTATTTCAGACTTTATTACCAACGGCCATACCACGCTGAAAAACCCAGTTCTCGTCAGATCACTGAAGTTAAGCAGCGTTGGACGCGGTTAGTACTTGGATGGGTGACCATTCAAGAATACTGACATGAGTGCTGTTGGCACATCGTGGGTGTGGTGAGCCCACACTTGTAGTTATTTATAACTACAAGAAAAACCTAGAAACACTACCCGAATCGGGTAGTGTCACGCCTACCCTGAAAGGGAAATGGTTTAATGGTATATATATATATATTGCAAGTTTAGGAAAACTCTGAAATTTGTGCAAAAAATCAGATTTCTGAAAAAATTAGTTTTTGTATTATCTTAGGAATAAAATATCATATTGTGCATCGAATGGGAGAAGTTGGCGATTCTAGATGAGTGTGAAGCAATCACACGAGTCGAGTTGCCGTTTCCCACTAGATTCACATATAACACTTTGTCGAACACTCGCAATGGAAATGCGGCTCAGGAGATCCTTTCGAGACAACGAAGTAGTCTATTTCTCAACTGATGACGTCACAGTGGTCGAAGTGAGTACTTTTTCCACTAGTGGTAAAAGTAAACTCACTTCGACCACTGTGACGTCATCAGTTGAGAAATCGACTACTTCGTCTTCTCGAGACGAGCCTCCGAAGTCGCATATCCATCGCGGGTGTTGGACAAATAATATTACTAATGATATTTCAAAGGAAGAATATTATTTGTAATTAAAAAAGCTTAAAACTCACAAAAACATTTATTTTAACCATGTTTTTTGCAATTAAAGTATTAGTATCGTTTCTTAGAAACTTTAGAAAAGTGGTTGGATTTTAATCAATCATGGCTTTTTTCCGGGGGGGGGGGGGGCGCTCCCTACAACTCTACTATTCCCAATTTGTAAAATAAGTGAATAATCTTCAAATAAAATTATTGTTCAAACACATTTTTTATTTCATCAAGTGCTTCGACGATTTCAGTAATAGAAAAATGTACTTTCAATGTTGTAAACAGTATCGTTGTAGAGAATGTTTTCTCCGAAAAAATGAGCGATCATTGACTAAAAATTCAACTATTTTTCAAAAATTGGTAAGAAGCGATAATTATATAAAATTCAATTGCAAAAAACTTTGTTTAAAATAAATGTTTGAAATTTTTTTTTAACTTTCTTCATTATATATGTTTTTTATTTAAAATACGTTAATCAATAATATTTTTTTATCCTGAAAATCATAGAAAAACTATTTGTTTCAGAGATCTAACTTATGGCACAAGAAAAACCTTAAGCAATTATCGACAAACTTTTATGATATCATTAGGGTACGTAAAGCAATCAGATTTTCCTCTTCCTTTCTGATTCTCGAGAAAAAAGTAGATTTTTTGATAAAAGAAAAAAATTCCTGATCCTAAATAAAGTTCCCAGGATTTTCCCGGGTTTTCCGGATTTCTAGGTCAGTTTGACACTCTTTGCCAAATGTTTCCAAATATCAAATTTTTTGATATCGCTTCTTTTAAATATTTTCCATTGCTTGGAAAAGATTTAGTTTGAATTAGAAATTAGAATAGTATATTTTCATCATGTTTAAAACAATTATTGAAGGTAGGGAGATATTAAGTTGCAGCAATAAAAATCTATTCTGCTCGAATCTTTGTTTCTTGTTACTTATCTTTAGAATTATTTAAGTTTAGAATCAAGATAAAAATCAGATAAGAATCAGAATAAATTTTAGAATCATTTTAAGTTGGCTAGATAAATTATTGTTGAAAAATTCTATGATTCATCAGGGCGACCGTTTTAGTCGAGAGAAAAAATCCTGGTCATGACGTAATGAAAACTGAAATGCAGATTAAAAAATTGAAAGTGGAACTCTTCTGAATTTTAAACTTTTACAATTGAAGCTGAAAAAATTGTTAATTCAAAAATTTTTCAATCAAACGATTAATTTACCGGTATAAAATGGAAGCTTTTTGCACTTTACAATTGAACAATTTCAAATTGAATACCACTAAACTGCAACATTAAAAATTGCAGACTTTTATAAACTGAACAGTTCGAAGACTTCTGATTAAAAAATATAAATCTATGCTACTATTTTAAATGCTCGAAATTAAAACTAATCCTCCATTTTAATTCGCATTAAAACAAATTTAAAGATGAAGCATATCCTTATTTCAATTCAGTACGAAATTATAAATTTCCCCCTTCTCATCTGAATGTTTAAAATAACAAATTTGCCTCCTATCCACTAAAAAAATGTTTGAAAAAATTGGCTTCTTCCAATTCAGAAAAACAATTAATAACCAACATTTCCAAAAATATTAGCACAAAAAGTTGGATAACTTTTTTATTTTTTTATTTAAAAAAAAGTACTTTCGAGCTACTGCTTAGATCTATTGAATCGTGAAAAGATCAGGCAACACATCAAACTGGAATATAATCTTCTGCAGAGACATGAGACATGCCCCTTCAGTTATACTATTATGTTATACTTACTTTTAAAATGAAGAAACCCCACGAATGTGAGCAGTAGAATTTTACTAAAAATCTTCATTTTTAATAAGTAGACAAAATGATGGAAGACCAAATAAAAGTTGCTGTTTCAAGAAGTTCCCGTGAACTGTGAATGCATAAATAGCTACTATATATACTAAGTTATACTAACTTTTACGACTCACACTGAATGCTAGAGATATTTTTTATTTGAAGTTTGATAATGATGGTGCAAGGAATTGAAAACTACATACAAAACTTGTGAATGTGGTTGATAACCCGCCTACCGATAAAAATTAAACCATTCGCAATTAAATTGTATGACCCCCCCCCCACCCAAGCCAATGTTTCGCAATTTTTAAAAATATTTCCAGCCACGTCTTAGGAAGCCTCTATTAATTATAAAGCTTTTTCAGGGAGAGGGGATCTGCGATATCCTACGAATCTCTAGTCAGAGGTTTGGGCGTTGAAATTGCTTTTCATACTAACACATTATATCATTATTTGTTTTATTTTATCAGGTAATATTTCACATTACTCAGGTCCATTGTCGACTAATTAACCATTCTTGGAATCTAGTGTCCCCTTCAAATCTCTAAAAAAATCTATTAAAATCTTTGCAATTCCGTGAAATATTTCGGAACATTACGAGATCACTTGAAATTTCCGAACTGCCTTAAAGATTATTTCAAGTCTTTAGAATCCGTGGTATTTTCTTTAAATCCCTTGATATTTTAAAACAAATTAAAATTCCTCAAAATTCCCTTAAAATCCTTGATCATATTCAGAAATCCTTTGAAACTCCGTTAAATGTTTTGAAATGTTACGAAATCCTCTAAAATCAGTGAATACACATTGCATCTTTTTAATTCCCCCAAAATCCTTTGAATTCCCGTAAAATCATCAAAACCCCTCAAAATCTTTTAAGATCCGTTGAAATCCCATGAAATTCTTTGACAACTCAACAAATCTCTTCAAATCTTCGAAATCGCATTAAGATCACCCGATATCCTTCAAAACTCGTGAAAATACTTCAGTATCTCTTAAAATCCTTTGAAAGCTCTTAAAATTTCTTGAAATCCCTTAAAATTCTTTGCCATCAGCGGAAATACGTATTTCTTGATTCCATTAAATCTCTAGAAATCCGTCGAAATCCTTTTGTATCTGTGAAACCTCTCATAATTTTTTACGATCATTTGAAATGCCCTAAAACGTTTGACATCCCTTGAAATATTTTGAAATTCCTGAAAAGTTGTGCAAATCACGGTAAATTTCGTAAAAATTTGGTAAATCTTGGAAATATTTTGTAAATAATTTCTTCAAATTCCTGAAATGTTTCAAAATGATTTGAAATCTAAAAATATGAATTTTCAACCAAGAAGACGAATTTTTAACCAAAAGGGTTAAATTTTTACAAAGAAGACAAATTTTCAAATAGATAAATGAATTTTCAACTAAGAAGGGTAAACTTATAACCAAAAATGAAGAAGTCAAATTTTCAGTAAAAAATGAATTATCAACTAAGAAGTTAATTTTCAACAAAAAAGTTGTATTTCTTACGAAAAAAAAGAAATTTCAACCAAGAAGTTTATTTCCTACTAAAAAAGTGAAGTTTTCAACTGAAAAAGATCAATTATCAAGCAAAAATGAAACATTCACATTTTCAGTTACAAAAAATTAATTCTAAACAAAAACAAAATCAGATTTTCAACCAAATGTTTAAATTCTCAACCGTAGAGATGAACCTTCAACAAAAAAAAACATATATTTTCAACAAAGTGGCTCAACTTTTACCCAATTAGTTGTCTTTTAATTTTTTTAAATTAATTTTCAACTCAAAATTAAATAGTTTAATTTTCATTTAAGAAATAAGTGTTCTTCAACATAGTAGGTAAACCTTCAACCAGCGAGATACATTTTCAACTAAAATGATGAATCGCTTTTACTGGAATAGTTAAATTTTCAGTTCAATTAATTATCTTCAACAAAAAATCGATTTTTCAACCAAAAAGAATTATTTTTAACTACAATTGTGAATCTTCAAAAACAAAAAAGATTTTTTAACAAAGTGGTTCAACCGCAAACAGTTGAATTCAACCAGAAAGAGGATTTTCAAATAAAACAGTTGAATTTTCAACTAAAAGGGATGACTTTTTAACAAAATTGTTGAAATTGCAACCAAAAAATAAAGTTTTTAACTACAAATATAATCGTCAGGAGAAATCAATTGAAAAAAAAGAAATACAATGCAAATAATTTACTAACAAGGATATCATCATATCAGGGAAACCGCAAGCTTTTCAATTTCCCTGAGCACCAATATTCGAAAGCCAGAAATTTAATTTTGTACCATTTTTAATATAGAATCTTTATAAACGGAATAAAATATTTTCAAATCAAAATGTTAGAATTTTTAATTTATTATCCTAAACAGTTATTTAAACATTTTTGTAACAATCCCTGACTTTTCCAAAGCAATTCTAGAAGAAAATTCCTATCTACAGTTTCGGATTTTCAAATAATTTTTATTGCAATTATATTAGTGATCCTTTATTGAATTATTAATACCATTAATACACAATAGAAGGTAATAAATCAATTATATACTCATACAAAATATTGATCATTTGCGTTGATTAATAATTATTGCACTGTAGAATAGAGTGTTTCTTCAACTTGAAAGCGGCCTTCCTTCGTGCAGAAAACCCGGCTCGAAAACCTATCTACGTAGAGTGGTTTTGTTCATCAGTTTTCTGGCCTGCTTTGCAAATTAATACCAAGCCTATCTACAGTTTCGCATATAAACAATTAAAATTATCCATTTTTTTCCACCAATGAATAGAGCAGGTCCGAATTAACGAAGAACGATCGTTTTATTTTCAAAAACGATCATATATTAGAAGATGCAGAGCAGTAAAGATTCTTACTTTTCCTATGTTCTCTTCTTAGGAAAACCCGGTGGCGATCTCGGTGTGAAGAATGAACTATAGATAGGGCCAAATGGCACTGACAGATAAATGTGGTTTTTGAGTGGGATATTCAGTTGGACTCTATTCGTACGTTCATGGAACGAAAACTGCAATTTAAAATGTTCAGCTACGACGCATTCATTATCTTCCATACGTAGTGTAGAGAACTTTGGACTATTTTCAGGAGAATTATGACGAAGAACTGGAGTTTTCATACGTAACATAAATTCATAATGTTTATTATTTTCGGTTCGTATTAAACCGTGAATTTCCGGAATATTTTGTTCTATGCGAGTAGACACCCATTTGGGCTTGGTCCACCAGTTGAGTGGGATGATCTCTGCTTCATAATGAGTATTATCCGCCATTTTTACAACAATGTGGTTTGGATTGATCTCTGGACATCCATCTGCACCTAATTAAAAAAATAAAATACATTTATGAAGTTCTTGTATACTTGAAACTTATACTTTGAACAGTCACTGGTTAACAAGTAATGACCTTTATGCATTCATGTAATATATGATACCAATCAGTTTCAATTACATATTTATTTTCATTTGCAAATAACTATACCCCGTGCAGAAATTTCCCCATCTTTCCCTATTTGATGTTGGGTTCTGATGGGGCCCCGACCAGAATTTCTAGTCTAAAACGAACTGATGGGGGCCCTATCAGGCTTTAGAGGACAATTTCTAGCTTTGAATAAGAAAGGAAGATCTATTAGGAAAATCGATTAATTTATAATTTATTATGTTAGATTGAAATATATTGCATTTAGATTAGAAATAAATATACTTTATTTTTTTTATTGTTTGAGTTTTATTTCAAGTTGTATTATAAAATTCATTTAAAGAAATGGTGTGAAGATATGGTCAATTATAACCCACCAAAGTTGTTTATCATGTTTTTCTACATTTATTTGTTAATTTCTTGCAAGATTCAAGAGCAGGATACTGCAATGTATTGTTTTTAGAAAAATGAAAAAAAAAATTTGAATACTTCTTTGCGTGCTCAAAGAAGTTTTCAGAAGTTATTTTGTAACATAAGACAACTTAATATGAGATTTTGTTACTTTTAAAAAAAAATGTTAATATCGAAAATCACGTTCCCTTTTGTTTGCAAAATTTCGTAGGTTCTAACAAGGCCTTGAAAAAGAATAAAAATTAATTTCTTCGTCCTACAGTATCTTTCAATGAATTTATCTGTTTCTGAAAATTAACCTTCTGACGTTTTTTGAATGTTAAAATTTAATAAAATAATTTGGAATGTTTCTATAAATATATAATTTTTTAAACTTAATACTTAAGAATTTTTTGTGGAAAAATACTAGGTCAATTAAACAATTTAAGATTTCCTTCTCCCCAAAACTTCAAGTATTTCAAAATTAAACTACACGCGTATTTTGAATTGCCGCCTATATGATGCACGCCACAGACGACGCAAATTGTCTGACGCCATGGCAGAAGTTTACTGCCAGCCTGCCACATGGTCCCATGTGCATAAGAGATCAAAATCTTTAACATTTGACTAAATATTTATTAAAGTTTTGAGTGTGGATGCATATCGCAAATATAAAAATATGTTATGAGTTTGTAGAAGTGAACGCATCACATTTTTGAACGTCCAAAAATAGTGAAATTGTGTAGTGGAGTAATGTAATCCTAACCTCTTATCGTCTATGATTCTCTAGAAAATATACGCCTGTAGGATACCTCTGTGACTTTGACAACAGCGCCATCTGACAAACGAATTATTGGGTATTTGAAGTCATTTGGGCAAAGTTTATGAAAAAAATGAATGAATATCAATTCGTTTTAATCAAGGATGTTAATCTTTGGTTTAAAATGATTTGTTTACTATAAGATTTTTCGTTAATATTGAATTGAAATTCAAATGTCTTCCCAATAGTTCCAAATTGGTGGGGCGGTCGTAGCTACCCAACAGGCGTATAGTGAAGAAGTATATTACTGAAAGTTTTTTCCATGAGTTTTACGTGCTTTAAGTGTGCAGGTTTAAAAAATGTGGCTGTTTTAAACAATATTCAAATGTTAAAGATTCGGACATATTGTGGAAATTTTATATATGATTTATAGGGCATTCGTCTTACTGCATATTATTTGGAATCGCTTGGAGATCTACTTATACTAGATCAGATTTACATATTAGTAAACAATTCCTAATAATATGTCAATCAAATCTAGTTTAAGTGAACCTCCCTCATAAGAACCTCGCAGGGTCACTTCTTCTTTGTAGGGTTGTGGAAGGGCGACCCCTACTAGAACACTACTAGAAAGTCTAGTAGGGCCCTCGTGGCCAAAGCGTTACGTTACCAATAGGGCACCCACAAGTTTGCCCCACTAGAGCCCGATTAGAAATAGGGGGAACTCGCCAGAGCCATGCTAGATCAGGAATTTTGAAATTCCTGGGATTTTATCGGTTTCTTCTCGACCATATTTTTCCCCTGACCAATTTAAGTATGAATTATTGTAATTTGTCCGAAAGGAACGTATAGAAATGTGAAAATTAACATTATATATTTCATTATAACAGACGGAAGTCATACATATTAATCAAATCTACATTGCTGATCACGAGTATGACACAGATTGAAAGCTATCGGAATTATCTATAAAATGAGCCAAGATGAAATAATCTTGTCAATTTCTTAAGAAGATTTTGCAAAAGTAGGGCAAATTTCAATATTTTATTAAAATAATGCAAAGTTAAATTTCGTACCAACTTATCACAATTATTTTGAAAATGTTTGCTTGCATTGTGCAACATGTTTGAAGTTAAAACAAATATGTATGTTGGAAAATTTTTCATAGTTTTTTCTGCTGAAAGAAATATTTCGATAAAATATACTAAATTAGTAATCATGAGGTTTCTATCAAATTTATTCACTTTATTATTAGTTTTACAATATTATTACTATTATTCATTTATTTGATTTTTTAAGTTACTTTCCTCAAGATAAGATGTCTTCGAATTTTTCATTGTTATTATTTTGTACATTATTATTACTATTATTTATTCATTTGATTTTTCAAATTACTTTCCTAAAGACAAAATCTCTTTGAATTTTTCCAATTTCTTTGTATCAACTTTTAAAAGCATTTGTTATATTAGACTTTATTTATATTTTAAGAAAACACTAAAATTTGAACATATTTAGGAGAAAAAATTTTCACTCTCATATGATTAACATTAAAAGTAATTAAGGTAGTTGTCGTGCCAAAAATTACATTACTGAAAAAAATAATTTTTCTATGATTTTAAAAATGAAAATAATATTACTGATGATATTTAGTATAAAAATATTACTTTTAATTAGAAAATTTTTAAACTTACAAAAACATTAATTTTAACCGTGTTTTTCGCAATTGAAGTTTTACTATCGTTTCTTATAAATAAAAAAAATTTAGAAAATAAGTGAATAATCTTCAAATAAAGCTATTTGTTTAACAAATTGGTTATTTAAAAAAAAAAGTGTTTTAATTATTTCAGCCATAGAAAAATGTACTTTCAAAATTGAAAACAGTAGAGTTGTAACGAACATTTCATCCGAAAATATAAGCCATCATTCAATCAAATTCAGCCATTTTTCAAAAATTGGTAAATAGCGATAGTAAAATAAAACTGAATTGCAAAAAAAATTGTTCAAATACATTTTTTTTGTGAGTTTAAAATTGTTTTCATTACAAATAATGTTTTCTATTTAAAATATCATCATCAGTAATATTATTCTTACATTCTCATCATTCGTGATTGAGAAAGTATTAGAATTGTCCGAAAGTTCACACCACATGCAGTCTTTTAACGGATCTCCACGTTTTGAGACCCCTTGAAGCCGAAAATCAAGTTCTAGCGATGTCATCTGTCTATATGCCTGTCCGTCCGTCCGTAAACACGATAACTCTCGAATCCAATTGAGCTTAGTCACACTTTTTTTAGTTCCTAAAAGAAAGAACGAGTTCGTTAACTAATATTCCTTGACCAACGGTTATGGTTTTATCCATCGGAAATGCCATCCAAAAATTGAGTATTTCATTTTTACGCCGAAGAACGACATACACGTGAAAAAAATTAGAAAAAAAATTGAGGCTCTCCAAAATATCTGCAATTTTTGTTTCAACTATTTTTTTGATGTGACTAGTTTTTTTATTTTATGCATGGAAAATAAATAAGTCGAAAATTCTAATTTAAAGCTAAACGACAACAGATAAGTAAAAAAGTTTTAGGAGAAGAATTGTAGCTTTTTAAAAGACTTATAATTATTCCCTGAATCGTTTTTTATCGGTATTGATATTTTGGTTTCATTTTTCGAAAATACTATTAAAAAATCTAAAATTCAAATTCTGAGTGAAATGACGTAAGATGCGAAAAAAAGCTCTGAAGATGAATTGCAGCTCTTAAAAAGTCGTACAAAAAATGTTTGCAACTGTTTTTTGATAGTACTTTTCATTTTGGTTTTATTTATTGAAAATACAATGAGCAAATCCAAAATAGAAATTTTGAACAAAACGACGCCAGATATGAGAAAAAGTCTTCAGGAGAAATTGATGCTTTTGAAAAGCCCTACAAAATTTTCTCAAATCATTTTCTTATAGGACTTGCCATTTTGATTTTATTTATCGAAAGTACTATGCAGAAAATCGAATATTAAAATTTCTAACCAAACGGCGTAAGGAAGGTGAAAAATCAACAAGGAATTGTCTCTTTCGAAAAGTCCTACAAAATTTATTTGAACCATTTTTTGATACGACTTGTAATTTTGGTTTCATTTATCGAAAATACTATGAAAAAAATCGAACATTCTTTTGAGCCAAACGACGCGAAATATGGGGAAAATGTTTTAAAGAAATTTCATTGTTTAAAAATTCATACCACATTTCTTTGAACCATTCTTCGACAGAAATCCTCGTTTCTAATTTATTTATCGAAATTGATATGCAAAAATCTAAAAATCCCATATTACGCCAAAAGACATAACAACGCGAGATTCAGAATAATGTTTGAAGAAAGGATTGTAGCTTTTTATTGTAAGGTAATTCAGAAAATAAATACACATTTAAAAATATCTGTCAAAAATCAAGCGCATAGCGCGAGTTTCAGGATGAGAATGTGTACCTCAAAGCCTACAGAGCTTTGAGCAATTTAATCTTTAACTGTACCTAATTACGTAGAAAATTCAGAATATGAAGATGCATAAAAATACTGTGATCTATTTATCTTATTCTTGAAACCATAGAAAACCTATTTTTCAAAGATCTGATTTTGGGCACGACAACTACCTTAAGAAATTATCGAAAAACTATGATTGTGTCATATACGATACGTAAAGCAATCAGATTTTCCTCTCTCTCTGACTCTCGACTAAACAATAAAATCCCAGTCGGAAAAGTTAGACATGATATTTCGCACTATGTATAACTTTTCTGCCTGTGAAAAAAGATAAAGTAAAAAAAAGTAGATTTTGCGATAGAGGAAAAAAATCCCTGATCCTAAAGTTCCCGGCGTTTTCCAGGTTTTTCCCGATTTCCCGGTCCGCTACACACCCTGGTACCAAATAGTCCTAAATATTAAATTTCTTAGATATCATCTATTTAAATATTTTCCATTGCTTGGAAAAGATGCAGTTTGAATCAGAAATTAGAATAACATGTTGCAATCATACTAACAACAATTATTGAAACCTAGGCAGAGATAAAGATGAATCAATAAAAATCTGATTTTCTCGAATCTTTGTTCAAACTGTAAGCATGTGATATACTTTGCTATATGACAAAATTTGCTTAAGAACAGAAAATCCCAGAGCAAAAATATATTTATGCTGATTCAACGTTATCTCTGCCCAGGTGTCAATTTTCAATTGTTTTTACAATTATTTAAATTTAGAATCAAGCTAAAAAATCAGATAAGAATCAGAAAAAGTTTTAGAATAATATAAGGTTGATTTGATGAAATAATATTCAGAAATGCTACGGCTGGACAGGGTGGCCATTTTAATCAAGAAAAGAACATCCCGGTCATCTCCCGGTTTTTTTCCAGCTCGTAAAAATTTTTCACGTTCATTCAAATTAAAAAATTTGAACTCTAAAAACTGGAAAATTTGTATTTGCAGTAATTAAATGAAAACTTCATTGCAAATTAAAATATTCAAAGTGGTACTTTTTTTAATTCCAAACTTTTAAAATTGGAGCTAACAAATTTTTCATTCAGACGCTGAATAACTTGCACGTATAAAATGGAAGCTTTCCATACTTTCCAGTAGAACAATTCTAAATTAAATGCCATTAAACTGCAAAATTTGAAATGTTAAACTTTTATAAATTGAACAGTTCAAAGATTTCTGATTAAAAAATATAAATCGACGCTACTTTTTTTAGTGCTCGAAATTATAACTAATTTTTCCTTTCAACTCGCGTTAATAAAAATGTTAAAGATAAAGCATGTCCCTCTTTCAATTTAGAAAAACACTGAAAATAAAAAGTTCTTCCCTTCACAGGCGGAGAAATTACATGTACATAGTTTATACAGAGTAAAACAAGATAACTGAAATGAGCGAATAACAAAAATATTGACATAAAGAGTTGCATAACTTTTTTATTTATCATTTTAAAAAAATAGTACTTTCGAACTGATACTTTGGTCTACTGAATCACGAAAAGAACAGGCAACAAGAGGTAATCACTTTACAAAAAAAAAAATACCAAGCATGGATTTTGACCCATTTCCAAATCAAACTGGACCATAATCTTCTGCAAACATGAGTTAGGTTAAAACAATTAATTTAAGCCCATAAGACACATTTCCAAAATTTGGCAGTTAATCCCGAGACCTTTCAATTATACTATTATATTATACTTACTTTTAAAATGAAGAAACCCCACGAATGTGAGCAGTAGAATTTCAGTAAAAATCGAGCTAAAAATTTTCATTTCTACTGAGTAGACAAAATGATAGAAAACTGAAAACCGATGTTTCAAGAATTTCGTCTGAACTGTGAAAGCGACAAATGACTGCTATATATAATAACTTTTATGACTCATAGTAAATCACAGAGATATTTTTTATCTGAAGTTGGGCAATATTTTTGCTAACATTTGAAAACTACATATATAAAGTTGCGAATGTGGTTGTGAATCAGCCTCCCGATGAAAATTATTTGACGTCGCATATCGCATAATTGTACTTGACAATTTTTCGCAACGATTTATCCACCTTTAGATAAAAAACGGGCCTGAAATTTACTGTGCTTCTATCCAATAACATCTCTGTTGACTCAAAATAAATAGAGCGGAAGGAGGAAGGTTTTCGATCTGAAATCTCAACATTTTTCATATCTGCTAGACATACATTACCGTCATAGAAACCTTCAGAATTATTAAAGATTACTGCATATATGTGTTATGGATTGCACGATAGAGTCTTAAGTATACAAATTCGAACAGAGACAAGGGGTCATCGATAAATTACGTAATTTTTGGCCAATTTTTATCCCTCCCCTTCACCATCAAGCAAGTCAAAAAAAGGGTTTGGACCACCCCCCCCACCTTACGTAATTTTTTCAAATATTTTCAGCTATGACCTAGGGAGCGTCCATTAAATACGTAAGGCTTTTTTGGGGGGAATGGATTCGGAAAATTCTACGAATCCTTACTGAGGGAGTATGGGGAGGGGGGGGGGGGGCTTAAGCATTTCTAACGTAAGTTTTCTTTTTATTATTATACCATTACACCATTTCTCTTTCGGCGTAGGCGTGACTCGCTCGGTGAGGAAAGGAGTAATGTGAGGTAGGGGGTATAGATTTTTGAGATTGCTCTAGAATTCTCGTGTTATTTACTTACAAGGTTGTTATGTGAGGTTCCTAACTTGGGCCCATTAGTGTCCAAGGTCTTTTGTTTCAGGTGTCGTTCACTCTACTGTCATTCTTTTTATAAATTGTTTGTCGCCACACTTTTCTGTCCTGGCATACTACTCTAGCTTCCTTCACGTCCATGCATTTCTCCATGCAAGCTCTCGGATTTCTGTGGCTTCTTACATCTCTTCGGATTAAGGTCTCATTCAAACATTCTAATCATATTTTCGGCGGTCTGCCTCTGGGCATTCTGCCATTTACTTTACCTTTATACACTTGTTTCGTCAGTCGTTCATCTTTCATTCTTTCAACATGTCCGAACCATCCTAATTGATTTCTTTCCAATATATCAACTAATGTCTCACCTGTACCACATTCTTTGAGGATTATCTCGTTTCTCACTTTGGCCATCACTGTTTTCCCGCAAATTGCGCGCAGAGGTTTCACGCCAATCGCGTTAATTTTACTCTTATCCTTTTCTTGACAGTTCCATGTTTCACTACCGTATAGCACAGTCGGTACAAATATAGAACTACGTATTGCCATTTTAGCGTTTTTGATATGTTTTTACTTCTGAAAATGGACCCTACATTACCTATAACCTTTTGAATTTGATTTTAATCTAATTTAAAATTCTTAAATTTTAATTTAGCTGACTTGGATCGGAGGTCATTTCTCACTTGGATCACAGGTATCGAGAAGGGAGCATCGTTGGTTTATCACTGAACCTACCTGCTCTAATATTTTTTACCTTGATAAGGGTGCTGTATGAGCACCGAAACTTTGGTAAATATTATGAATGCTTTTATATTGTGATCTGATAATAATAGAAATAAAAAAGACGAAAGAATTGAAGAAGAGAAGGAAGGGTATTTGGTTGGTTGCCTTCTCATTTTTCTTTCTAATTTAAAATTCTTATATTTTAACCTTCTTACTCCCATTTATGCGCATATATAAGTCCCCATATATCTTTCCGTCGCTAGTGAATAGGCTACCCAGATATACGTATTTATCAACTTGTTCTAATCTCTCATTATTTAGGACAATGTTGCACATTATTTTCTCACTTTTTCCTTCAAACACCGTGATTTTTGTTTTGCTCACGTTAATTTTCAGGCTCATGTTCTTCGTGTTTGTATTCAGTTTATTCAACATTCTTTACAAGTCCTTGGTTGAATCTGCTATAACAATCTTGTAGTCTGCGAAAGCTAACCCACGTACCCTCACTGTCTCGAGATCTACACCTTCTTCGTCGAAGAGGGCCATTCTTAGACACTTGTTCATGAATATGATAAATAGCATGAGGACATAACGCATCCTTGTTTAACGCCCTACATAATATCGAACCAGATTCACTCAGTTTCCCATTAACCTTTACACTCGCGTTGCTACCTGCATATATTGTTTTTCTTGCTTGTAGGAGCCATCCATTGACTCCGTAATCTTCGAGGACTTCCCAAAGTTTACTTCTATTCACCTTGTAAAATGCTTTTTCTAGGTCAACAAATGCACAGAAAACTTTCTTTCCTACTATCAAACTTTTTTCTGTGATCTATCTTAAGCTAAATATTTTATCTGCACATGGTTTTTCTGAAATAAATCCACTTTAGACTTCCCATATCATTTCTTCTGTAATTTTCATTACCGTACGAATGAGTAATTTTGAGTATATTTTACTTACGGTATTTAGTAAGCTGATACCTCTGTAATTACTGCAGTTGCTTTTATCTCCCTTTCTTTTGTATATTGGTACGATAATCGCTTTTCTCCAATCGTCTCGCACTTCTCCCATGCATGCACCATGCATCACCAGACAGTCTTCCTACAACCGCCGTACCACACACTTCAATCGCAGTTTTAACAATGATATCCGGTAACAAAGTCCGCGCGCCCTCTATATTTAGGGCCGGATTTAACCTTCTTGCCGCCCCCCTCCCCCACCTTTTTTATTTTGGCCCCGAATTTTGTTGACAAAAACCAATTCGAACAAAATCGGTTCTTGTTCAATGTTTGCATCAAAATCTGTTCATAAGTTATTGCAAATTGCGTGATTAAGTTGTCGGAGTCTAAAGAACGAAGTAACTAAGATTCGATACACAAAATTGATAAGCTGTTAAGGCGATCTACTGACATTATGGAACGCAAATAGTTTTTTATTTTTTTCAATCAAGAAAACGATCTTTCTGGGCTACAGTTGCTCACGTATTTCACGATTAAAAAAACCTAATAGATCAATTACAAAAATATTCAAATATGAATTTGAGGATTTTTCTATGATTTTCATGAAGATTATACAAATCAATATATTTTTCCGTGTATCTCCTTTTTGTTGAGAACATAAATTGAAAACAGCATCAGTAAATTTAGATGAACTGATACAATGTCTACTTTTATTAAAACATACAAATTATCGTCAGAAAAATATGAAATATATACTTGTTACTGAATCTTTTAACGATTCGTTACTATCTCGGTATTTCTCAGCTGTTTCTGAATTGTTTTCTGTCAAACTTTCACACACGTGATCGCTCTCTGTAAATATTCGAAATAATAGTTTTTTACTTTACTAGATTAATTAAATTAATTAATTAATTAAATTAAATTAACTTTACTAATCAATTTACTTTACTAGTTTTTTTATCGCCAACGGCGATACCACGCTGAAAAAACCAGTTCTCGTCAGATCACTGAAGTTAAGCAGCGTTGGGTGCGGTTAGTACTTGGATGGGTGACCATTCGAGAATACTGCATGCTGTTGGCCCATCGTGGGTGTGGTGAGCCCACACTTGTAGTAGTTATTTACTACAAGAAACTATCCACCTAGAAACACTACCCGAATCGGGTAGTGTCACGCCTACCCTGAAAGGGAAATGGCTTAATGGTATACTACTACTACTACATAAGCCCGAAAACAGGAATTCCACATGGACAGAAAGACCTATTTAAACATTTTCACTATTACTCTACATTAAACAGGTAGAACTTTTACCTCATTCTACTGAATTATTTTCTCGGCTATAACTTCATCGTTCTCCATTGTTTCCAGTCGTTTTTGAACAGTCATTCACTAAATTTTGACGCAAGTCATTGGAATCTCCAAACATAGACACATATTTAAATTGGAAATAATAAATAGTTAATAATACATTAATTGAAGTTAGTAATTGTACACACACAAAACGTCGGAATTATACATTTATTGGTATAATAATATGTAAAGCTTACCTCGTTTTTCAGAATACTTTTCATTCGTGTCCTAATTCACATTTTTCATCAATTTGTTTTTCATTGAAAAAAGAATCGAGTTTACGAATTTTCTGCAAGACTTCCTGTTCTTTTTGTGATTTTTAGGCCGCTCGCTTTATATATGCAGCGCCGCTCAATTTTTTTCGATTATTATTCATTTTAATACGTCATATTTTCCTATTCAGATTACTAAACAATGTTTTTCCGAAATTGACACCACGAGACGATTATGTAACGAGAAACACGCAAGATGTGATAATCATTCAAAACAATATGGGTGCCAGGATACTGAGTTAACTGACACCATTTTTTGAAAAGATCAGGCTGTGAAATTGTACTAGATAGATAAACAAATATTTTTCAGCCCGCTAGCCTTAAAAAATTGACATGCTTACACTTCCATTTTTTACAGAATGTTCTTAAAACTAACCCTCAAAAACTAACATCCATCCATACCTTATCTCTAATACCGCACGCTCTTATCGCCTTGCCTTCCTCGCTTCGCCTCACCTCGCAAGCATGTCTCCACTTTCTCGCTTTGCCTTGAATGGCCAAACTCTGCCTCCGCGGCTAATACCTAATACTTATGTACTATTTACAATATTTACAGATTCTTATATCTACTTCCTCTCCTATTCACAATCTTTCCTTCTCCATTTATCTTCCTCCTTCCTTCTCTTCTTCTCCATCTTACCCAACTCCATGCACCCACATCTCATCCTCGCTATAAGCTCATGATTTCTTTTCTCTCCTTTCTCACACAAATATTGCGCTCTCGTCCTTCGCATAATCTATACATAGTTTCCGCTAAACCTTGCCTCTCTTATTCTCTCTTCGCCTCCTGTCTTCTCTCTCTCCATGCCGTTTTTCTTAACCATCTCATGTACCTTCTTTTCTTCCTCGTGCATCCTTCTCACTTCAGCCATCAGCAGTCCATACGTTCTAAAATACCTTTCCCTTTCAACCTCCATCTTCACACCCCCTCTCCTGATCTGCTTTTCCCACCAACACTCGCTAGCCAGCTTACTTCCCCCCTCTTCAAAAAATTTCTCCTCATATTTACATGTCCGACTCCCCGTTAGAATCCCTAAACTCGTTCTTGCCGTCTCCCTCCTGACAACATAATTAGGCGTGTTCCTTGCCAATCCCAGTGTCCACTTTACATACCTCTCCTGCGTCCTATTTACCTCTTCACTTTCCTTCCACTCCATACAATAGCACACTCATCACTAGTGAGTCAAACAATTTCATTCTCCTTCCAAAATCATATGCGAATAACTTCTTTCCCAACCCCCACATCTGCCTCATCACCACATTTTCCCTCCTCACTCTCTCTTTTATGTGTCCATCCACTCCCCCATTCCTCCGAAACAACAAGCCCAGGTACACAAACTCTTTCACCTCCTGCACCGCCTTTCCCTTCCACTTCCCCTCCCCTCCCTTATCCCTTTCACCTCTTTTTCTGAACACCATAACCTCGGACGTTTTCGCATTCAGCTCTACCTGTTCTTATCCAGGTATCTTCTCAACCTCTTCATCATCTCCTTTAAGGCCACCTAACTTCTTGCCAGCAACACTATGTCATTTCTATGCGCTAGTGACCAAATTCTAACCCCTCCTACCCTAACTCCTCCAACCACTCCGAATTCCAGCTTACTTTCTATATCCGCGAATAAAATCGCAAAAAGCGTTAGGCTAAGCGGACACCCTTGCCTTAAACCCCTATACATCCAGAATCCCTCCAAAATCCCCTTCCCTCCTCTTACATTATCTTTGGTCTCTTCATATATCTTCCTTACCCTCTCGATTAGGCCTATCTCCACTCCCCTCTCCTCCATCGCCTCTCACAACCTCTCCCTATCCACCGAAGGAAAGGTGCCTTTGAGATCCACAAAAAACGCGTACATTCTCGACCCCTTCTTCGCTAATTCTCTATCCAGCACGTGCTGCAGAACACATATATTGTCGATAGTACTCCTACCCGCCCCAAAACCCGCCTGCGTCTCCGGAAATATTCCTTTCCCCTCTACATCCTTCCGCAGCCTCTCTGCCATGACCATCGCGTTTACTCTATACGCCGTATTTATTAGTCTGAATCCAATATCATTTTCCTGCCTATCCCTATCGCCTTTCTTATACAGTGGCTCTATTAACCCTTTTCTCCACCCTGCTGGGAATCTCTCCTTTACGAGTTTTTTGCAACACTTCCGGTTCTTTTTGTGCTTTTTCGGCCGCTTGCTTCTTACATGCAGCGCCGCTAAATTTTTTTCGATTATATATCTTTCATTTTAGTACGTCACATTTTCTTGTTCTGATTAATAAACACTGTTTTTCCGAAACTGACACCATGAGACGATTATGTAACAAGAAACATGCAAGATGACTTTTGTATATTTTACTAGTTCTCTTAGTCTTTCCTGCGCAATAACGAAGTCAATTATACTGTTGTTATTTTCTTCACACCATGTGTACATGTGGATCATTTTATGTCGGAACCAAGTATTTGTAATAAATAAGCCCTTGTCCAAGCATAAGCTAACTAATTTTTCCCCGTTATAATTTTTTCTTGGATCCCCAAATTTACCTAGCACCCTTTCTGTATCTGTATCCTGACGTTGGACGCAGACTCATCCGTTCATATCTCCTAGCAGAATTATTATTTCACCTTGATCGCAAGTACTTATTGTATCATTTGAAGTGTCCCAGAAGGCGTATTTTATTTCTGTCGAATCGCCATCAACTAGGCCGTAGCATGCTATGATAAATAATGTTCTAATTCCTACCTTCATTCTTGCCCAAAACAATCTGGGAGATACAAAATCATGATCTTTGAGATGCTGTCTTCCTTTTTCATTCATAATCAAACCGACCCCTTGACTACCATGTGATTCACTATCAACTTCTGACCAAATTTCAAAACTGCCTTTCATCACCCCATTCTCTATGTTCCTGCTTTCGCATCCCTTTTTCTTTGTCTTATGTACACATAAAATATCTAGCTTCATTATGGGCATAGTTTCTCGTAGTTCTCTTACCTTAAGATCATTCACCCCTCTAGCATTCCAAACACTCAGTCTCCATTAATCGCCTGAAACTCGCCCGTTACGTTTGCCGTGTGTATGCATTCCGACAATCAAAGTTTCAGTCCATCCTGAGGCTATTTTATTGTTTTTATTATTCATTGTTTAGATTGTACACCCAACTACCACTTTTATGCGCGAAATTTATTTTGCGATTCGAAATCATGTCCAAGTTAAGTAGTGATTCGTCGTATGGTGGAGAGTTTAGATGTAACGTTAGTCCTGCCAAACTTCGGTAACTTGGGGGGGGGGGG
>CAKNYM010052631.1:0-48299 GCA_932195095.1 Andricus curvator | reverse complement strand
TATATATATATATATATATATATTAACCCTTCTTTCAATTATATATATGTATATATATTTATATATAGTTAAAAGTTTGTCATAAGGACAACCGCAGGATTTCACCGGGAGCGGGTGCTAATCTGAAAGATTACACCCGCTCCCAGCGAAATTGCGGTCAAATTTCAGCTGTACCCACGTCTCACGACCGTGAGATATGTGGTTATAGTCGGCGACGAATTCAATACGATGATCCGGCACAAGTCTCGTGCACCCTGAGAACACGGAGCGACCCAAGGACGACCGCCTTATGAATTTTCCCTGCAAGTATCTCAGCATTTTGTTGACACGCAGGGATGCTTTTTTGGCTATTAACCAGTGAAACTTTGGTACCTCCAAGAGCGCCGATGATCAAGACGATTATCTTAACAGAATATTTCGGATATAACCGTCGCAACTCCCTTATAGGGTTTTTATTCCTCTCTTTGTTTTGTTTCTCCTTGGCTATGACATTTTTGTGAGCTGGTGCCGAAAATTCGATAACGGGCATGGTTCATTTCTCGAAGTCAAGCAGAACTATGTCAGGCCTCGAGTGCGCAAGAAAAACAATTGTCGAGAATATGAAGTTCCAGTATATGCGGCACTTTTCATTTTCGACGATTGACTGTATTTCCCTAGGAGCACTATTTAAAGTTTTTAGCTTTAAAAATTTTACTTCAGCAAAATTAATATAAATTGTATTTGTATTTATTTATGAAAAGTTCATATGGCTAAATAGCCCTATAAGAAACAGGTGATACATATTACAACTAAAATGTGACGGCGATCGATTTGATGATTGAAATTAAAGATTCAACAAGAGTAAATAACTAAACTATAATACTCGCACTCATATATATTTTTAATTAAGAATTTAAGTGTTACCAATGTGTGATTTCGAGGGTAGGATTTGATGTGTTAAATGAGTAACCAAAAAGGAGTTTTCTAAAGTGAAATTGTGAAGGTGCATTTCTAATGGTTATAGGTAGTTTGTTCCAAAGGCGAGCACCACGAATAACAAAAGACCTTTGCATTTTACATGTGCGGTGTGGCTGAATTTTTAGTACTGTTTCCCTTTCACGGAGTTTGGAATGTCTTGGTTGATCTTTGTCAATAAAATGAAAGAGGTTAAGAAGATAGTGGGCAGCTTCATTACTGAATAGGCTATAAAGTAAATTACCCATACAAAATTGTCTTCTTTTGGCCGTACTCAAAGAAAGGAAGGATCAGGCTTTTAACTAGGAGGATACGCGTTGAAGTAGGAAGTGATTCTTTATTCCTGTTAAGCTTTTGGAGGACTCTGAAGGTTTTCCTTGATATATCTGCAACTTGTTCATTCCAAGTAAGAGAGCGATTAAAAATATAGCCTACATCTTTCACAGAATCCACAAAGGGGATGAGACGCCCATTGGTCAAGAGAGGAGGCAAGGTTGCAATTGTTGCAAGTGAAGGAGAGGAAGAAGGTCCTATGATTATAGCCTTAGTTTTAGCAGGGTTAAGAGTGAGACCGTTTGTCAAGGCCCACTGTACCACCAAATCAATATCCTGCTGTACTTTTGAAGTCAGCTCTTAAGAGTGGCAATAGGCCCGCAGAGGTATAGCTTGAAGTCTTCAGCAGTGTCGAAGTTCACTACCAAGTTCAGATGTATACCACTATTAACCTCCCCAAAATCAGAACGCTCGCCATTGCTGATTTGCACTCTTTCAGAACGTTCACTAAGATAAAATTCAAACCATTTAACAGCTATATTTGAGAGGTGAAGTGATTTGAGCCTAGTCAATAGTGAATTATGGTTAACTGTATCAAACGCCTTAGAAAAGTCAAAAAGAACAACAACCGTTATTTCCCTTCTATCAATTGCCAGTTTAAGGTCAGAAGTTACTTTAAGTGTAGCTGTAAGAGTACTATGCCTGGCACGAAACCCAGATTGCATTGGGTCCATTAAATTGTTAGTTTCAATATGTGCAGTAAGTTGTTGATGGACAATGCGTTCGAAAGGTTTAGACAAGGCACAGAGGATGGATATCGGGCGGAAATCTCTAGGAGAGGTAGTGTTAGATATTTTAGAAACAGGGCGAATAATCGCCTCTTTCCAGGTGCCAGGAAATATTTCCACCTGTAGAGATGCGTTATAGATATGCAAGAGAATAGGACAAATGACTGGCAAAGCTAAGCGAATCATTTTAATTGAAATACCATCAGAACCTTGAGCATTTGATTTTACCTCTAAGAGTTTGTTAATTTTGAAGAAAAACTTATCTTTAAAATAGGCTTCAGGCTCTTCCATTTACTGTCCAATTTCCAAGTTACATTTGAGTTACGCGGTTATAAATCTTTTATGAAGTTGTCTGTATAAAGAAACATAGTTCTTTATAATTATTATATTTATTAAATATGTCAGTCGAAATCTGTTTTGGCTGTTGACATTACTTTTGTTACTATTATACACATTACACAGAGAAAAATGGATGTTTAAATGTAACATCTAGATAACATACAAAATGTTCAATTGAAATATCCAAAATATTACATGAAACTTATGATTATGTCAAATAACTTAAATGTTCGTACAGAAACGAGAAACAGATAAAGGGTATGAAATGTCGAAAAGATTAACATTCAGTCAAGTTTTGGTTATGTTTATCATAATATATAATATAATATTATTATATAATATAATATTTTTAATTCAAAATAAAATTAAAAACGGGGTAAGCAAGCTAAAAACGAATGATCTGTAATCAGCATTTAAATTTCTATCTATTTTCGGTTACTTAAACTCAACTTTTATTTTAAATTTACGAACATTTTGTGAAATGTGTCCGAGTCAATATATGTAACCTCAAACTTAAGAAAAGAACCTTTTTCCGTCGAGTAGACAGACAAAAGTCGTTATACGATTTTAATCAATTCCATAATTGTAATATCGAAAACATAGCCGTTTGAACATCTACATTTAAACATTCATTCATCTCCGTGATATCATTGTTTGTTTTATTTTTATTTTATCAGGTAATATTTCATATTATATAGGTCCATTATCAAGGAATAAACCAGTCGTGAAATCTGGTGTTCACCTTTCATGAATGCTTTTGCAAGTTTAGTAAATTAAAAAAAAATGTTTAATCATGTGGAAATCCTTGAAATCCTTTTCATTCCATGAAAATTGTACATAATCCGTGGAAATCCCTTCAAAACGATTAAGCAACCTGAAAACCCCTTGAAATCCTTTAAAATACATGGAAAATGGAAATCCCTTAAAATCTCTGAAAATCGGTTAAAATCATTGCAGTCCATAAACTATTTCAAGATATTACGAAATACCTTGAAGTCTTTGAAATGCCTTCAAAATTAATTGAAATCTTTAAAATCCGGGCAAATCTCTTGAAATCCCTTAATATATTAAAACACATTCAAATTCCTAGAAATTCCTTAAAATCCTTTATCATATTCGGAAATCCGTTGAATTCAGTTAAATCTTTTGAAATAATCTAAAATCCTTGAATATACTTTGAATCATTTTAAATCTCTTCATATCCGTATCTCTTGAAATCCCGTAAAATTTCTCAAAATCTGATTAAGCCCCTTAAAGTCCCTTAAAATCTTGTAAAATCCCTTAAAAATTTTGAAATTTTTCCTGAAATCGTACTAAGTAATTTCTTTCAACTCTTAATATCTTTTAAAATCATTCCAAAAAGTAAATGAACTCTATGATTTTTATTGGTTACAATTGAAGAATTTTTAATTGCAAATCTATAAACTTGAATAAATTTCAATTTTTAATCGTTAAAAATAAAGAATTTTCTATAAATTGTAAATTTTCATCTTCAAAATTCAAATATTTAAAATTACATCACTCTAAGTTATACACTTTAAAAATGGGAGAATCTTCAATCGCAAATCTTATAAATTAAAGAATTTTCTTTTGTAAACCTTCAAAATTGAACTACACATTCCAGAAGAACATTTAAAATTAGATCATTTCAAACTATAAACATTCCAAATAAATGAATCTTGAATTATAAATCTTAAAAATTGAAGAATTTTAATCTGCAAATCGTTAAAATTGAAGAGGTTTTAATTTTTAATTACAAGTAACAAATAGCAATTTTCAATTCTATATTTTCAAATTTGGCAAATTTCAAGTTGTACATTTAAAAATTCTGCAATTTTTATGATTTACTTTTGAAATTTATTCAATTTGGAAGATTAAGAATTGAAAATTCTTGAAAAAACACATTTAAAATTATATCTTTCTAAATTATATCTTGAAGATAGATCTATTTCAAAAAGACGTTCGAAATTTCATAATTTCAAACTATAAACATTCAAAATAATACAAGTTTCTGAATTTTCAATTGTACATATCTTTAAAATGGATCAATATCAAAATCGGATAACATGAGAAATAGTCAGATTTCTAGAATCACTTAAGAAGAAATTTATTTTAAATTAAAGGAACCGTTTCTTTAACATAATTTTTCTCGTCTAACCAAAAATAACTTCAAAATGAAACAAATCATTTTAAATTAGAGAAAAATGTTTATTGGAAGAACAAACCATTTCATTCTACCAAATAAATTTCCTTGAATCAAAGAAATTTAATTTGAATCAAAGAATCTTTTTTTTAAGTGTATGTCTTTTGAAAGCATCTTATTACAATTAAAAATCCCAAATTAACTCATTAATTTATTTATTTGCTTCTGCTGGTGAAAATTAAAATTTATAGAAAATTTTGAATAATTTTGGGGATAATAGTAATTTCAAAAGTTCCAAAAGATGCTTTGTTTTTATTGATATTTTTCTGAAGAATGTTAAATAATCAAAATACTAATATAAGTAAACCAAAATAAAGATGGGTTAGGTTACAATTAAAATATTTACCCAAAAAGTGTCTACTTTACCTGCAGCGTGTAATAAAACATAATAAAATATGCAAAACTTTAACACGTTTTGTATCAGTTGAAAGTTAATCTTATATTGGTTAAAAAACAGGTTTTTGGTCCATGTTACCAAAAATAAAAAAGTTATCAAATTAAAAAAAAACTGAATAAATTTTCACAAAGATATTACTCGGGGAAGCGCAATATGAGGACGCTTCGATTGATAAATGGTTTTTTTTAAAATAGGTAAATCAATAAATGTTGCTAAAAATCTCCTTAGCATTTTGGAAGCATTATCTATAACTATATAACATTACAGAAAATTAAATAATCTTATGGAACTAAAGTTTCCAACGTTTATGTGTGACGAAAAATAAAAAATTTCCTTACCTACAACCTGAAGCATGAATTTTGTAGTCTCAAAAATAAAAAGTTTCATTCCTCTGGCTGCCAGGGAGAGCAATCGTTTTCAGCCCCTAAACTGCTTTCTTCGATTTTTGAGATTTAGGGGTTACAATCGTATGCTTTCCCCGGCAGCTATGAGGATGAAACTTTTTTGCCAATTATTTATCATTAAAATCTGCAAAAGTAATTTTTTATATTTTAGGTAAGAAGCTTGTAACACATATTAGAATTTTTCTTCTTCGATCTTTGAGATTGAGGGGTTAAAAGTAACTGCTTCGCCCATCAGCTGGGGGGTGATATTTTTTCGCAATTATTTACCATTAAAATCTTCAAAATTCTTGTCTAAAATTTCAATGAGGTTGAAAACGACTGTTTTCCCCTCCAGTTGGGAAAGGAAACTTTTTTTGTAATTGTTCACAATTGAAATCTATAACATTCATTCTATATATTTTAGGTAAGAAGCTTGGAACACATTTTAGAATTTTTCTTCTTCGTTTTTTTAGATTTGTGGTTTGAAAACGACTGCTTTCCCCGTCAGCTGGGGAAATACATTCCTTAGATTTCAGGTAAGAAACTTGGAACACATTTTAGAATTTTTCTTTTTCTATTATTGGGATTTAGAGGTTACTCCTTTTTCCAACAGCTGGGGGATAAACCTTTTTTCGCAATTATTTACCATTAAAATCTACAACATTCATGTCTCAGATTTTCATTAGGAAACTTGGCACACATTTGAGATTTATTTTCAATTTTTGAGACTTGAGGTTTGAAAATGACTGCTTCCCCCACCAGCGCGAGGATAAAACATTTTTGTAATTATTCACCACTAAAATCCACAAAATTCATTCCTTAGATTTTATGAAAGAAACTTGGAACATGTTTTATAATTTTTTTTCTTTGATTTTCAAAACTTAAGGCTTGAAAACGACGGTATTCTTCAGCAGATAGAAAATTGAAACTTTTAATGCAATAATGCACCTTCAAAATCTATAAAATTCATTCCTTAGATTTTAGGTAAGAAACTTGGAACACATTTTAGAATTTTCTTAATTTTGGAGACTTAGGGGTTGAAAACGACTGCTTTCCTCATCAACTGGTGGGATGAAACTTTTTTTGCAATTATTTCACATTAAAATCAACAACATTCATTAATCAGATTTTAGGTAAGAAACATTAAACACATTTTAGAATTTTTTCTCAATTTTTGAGATTCAGGAGTTAAAAACGACTTTTTTCCCCGCCAGCTGGTGGGATGAAACTTTTCTTGCCAATATTTGGCTTACAGCGGTACAAAATTCATGCTACGAATCTTAGGTATGGAATTTTTTATTTTTCGTTTTACATAAACTTGGGAGACTTCAATTTATTCCATATTATCCTAGCTCAATTTCTGTTCGAATTATGGTAAGCGAAAAGAAGTTGCAAGAAAACATAGAAAATTTATTTTAAAAATAGGCTTTTTTGATAAATTCTAACAGAAGAGTTGCGTAATAAGGCTATCATCCGATAAAAAAATGTTTTTCTGTGCACAAATAAAAGGTTTTTTTGCTCGTAATATACGTTTCAATATAAGTAGTGTCAGCTTCTTTATTCGAATTTCGTAAGCTTTTGTTACAATAGTTTCGTTTATCGTAAAAATTCAAGGTTTTCTTATGTATTTGCTGAAGTCAAATATAAAATGAAGCCATCTCGTTTTAGGTGAATTCTTATCAACTAATTTCATTTATCACGTCGAAATTTCAATCTAACATTATTTCATTCTTAACGTTCTCTATTTGAATCTGCTTGATTTTGAACGCTGTTAATTTCAATTTTAAGTGAATTCTTGTTAGTTAATTTATTTTATTAAGTCGAATATTTCAATCTAAAATTATTTAATTTTCAATGTTATCAATTCAAAATTGTTTCATTTTAAACGCTTTTAATTGCAAATGCTTTCAATTTGAAGTTATTAAGTTCTGGCCGTTTCAAGCTTCAAATTGACGAAACAATGAGACCCAATTTGAAGTTGCAATATTTTGAACACTTGAAATTTGAAATCATCTTTTGATGTTTGAATTTAAAACTGTTCAAGCTTTAAGGATTTCACTTCGAAATAATACATTTTGAAACGATTTAAATGTAGACGAAACAACTTTATTTAATTACATTTTATAAATTTGTAATTCAAAATTAATCAAGCCCGAATGCTTTGAATTTGGAATTGTCCAGAACGTTTGAATTTATTTGACAGGACCCCCCTCCACATGGAGAAAAAACACATTTTTGTAAATTCCGTCCAAAACATAAAAATGTATTATGAAGTATAAGCTATACTTACATGATCTTATGAAAACTCTTTAAAGATTACGAATCGAACAATTTATTTTTGCTTATATCCCACTTTTTAATGTGGAAAAAACTAGAAAATCATACATTTTTGCTAGTTTTTCAAAACAAAATATCAAAATTTTAGCCTGAATATTACTTTATTCAGGATACTCAATATTGTTTGAACAGTTTCTATTTGTTTAAACAATTCATCACCTTGTAATATCGCGAAAATTTATAATTGTTTAAATACAACTTTTGACAGGAAACATGTAGAGAAACGTTTTTTTTGTGCTATTTTTTCAATAACTTCCATTTCTTTCTCCTAATTTTTAGATTTCTTAACTTACTGTGAGTTGTTGAAACAATTTTAATTGTTTAAAAAAATTATTATCTTATATCGCAAATTGGTGTTATTTTCTTAATGCTAAGGCCTAATCAATAAATATGAATACCTATTTCTGAACATATTCGGTATTTTTATTTCTTCTTATGTATGCAAAAGATTGCTTTTAAAGTAATCGTGGTACCTGGGTATTACTTTATAAGCCAATTTTTACATACATAGGAACGTGGTGCTTCGCGCTCGATTAAGATTTATCCGAAATGCGCACTTTTCTATATTACGTTCAGCTCTATTATAATTATTGTATAAACAAATATTTCGCATTATTACTTCAATATTTATTCTTTAATTGGCAGTAAGCTTCATTTGCATGTTCCCTGAAAAATGCATCATTTCAATAAATGTTAATTATTATTACAATTCAAAGTGTGTATTGATATTGAAACACACGCATTCTCATTTTCTTGCTTTTATAATTTGAAAAAGTGCGCATCCTATGAAAAAGAAATGGTTAGAGAAAATTTATAAATATAATTTAGGAAAATAAATTTGTTAATTAAAATTTCATTGTAGCTTTTGTCGATCTTGTTTTGGTGAACAACTTTTGTCTATTTATTTTTTTCGTACCTTGTGTCTTTTTTTCAATAATTTAAATTTTTTAATGTGATTTTTCACGATTCAAATAAAAACTATGCGTCCTATCAAAAAATAATTTGTGAAAAATTTGTCGATCTTCTTTTGGTAAAGAATTTTTGTCTATTTTTTTTCGTATCATGTGTCGTTTTTCCAAAAATTGTAATGTTTCTTTAATGTCATTTTTCACGATTAAAACAAAAAATATGCGTCTTATAAAAAAAATAATTTTTACAAAATTTGTTCATCTTTCAGAGATGAAAAGTTTTGCTTCTTAACATTTTTTTCATATCTCGTATAGTTTTGGTTGAAACTCGAATTTTTGTTTAAAAACATTTTCGATGGATAAAAACAGAATCATTGGTCAAAAATGGCTGGTTAACGAACTCGTCCTTTCTTATTATGCCATAAAACGTGTGCCAAAGCACCTTCCAATCTGATCAGTCTTTTGAAAGTTATCGTGCCGACAGGATACGGACAGACAGACAGACACCTTCGTAAAAATCGTTTTTCTTGACTTAGGGTCTCAAAATGTGGATATTTGATGAAAATCGACGAAGTTAAATTTTACATCAAACTAATACCTTCTCATTAGGATGAGAATGCATTTCCGGGATATAAGACGTTTTAGAAAAGTGCTCTTCAATTAGAGCCATTTAAGGATGAATTTCAAACTGGATTTACGAGTTCAAGCTATTTTGATTTACAATTATACTTCTCAGGTAAAATTACCACTTAGAGTTTAGACTCCTAGAATAAACCCTCGTAACTGTCACGATAATGGATAAAACTTCTTTAAAATCGTGTAGGAAAATGTTAGGAGCTGAAAAACAAGATGGAGCACTCAGAGTGCAACTTTTCCATCGACGCAGTGCCAGAGGCGAAAAATCGTCAAGTTGGGGTTGCCCCCGTATTCACGGCCGGAGGTCTGAGATTCCCGCCATCTGTCGAAAATCCTGATTTTACATTCTCCGCGAGTAAATCGTGAACTTGCGCAGAGTGCGGAATGCACCATCGTGATTTCTCGTTGCGTTTGCTTATTTTTCTGTCTGATTTATACAAAATCATGAAGAAAAAAAAACTCTTTCGTATTCAGGGTGGCCACTTTTATCACCGGAAAAAATTCCTGGTCATCTCCCGGTTTTTTTCCGGTTTGCAACAATTTTTTCTGGGCATTGTAATTAAAAAGTTCAAACAGTTGAGACTAAAGACTTTTTTCATTTGAAGTAATCAAAACTAAACAGCAAATTAAAGCAGCCAAAATGTACGTTTTCTGAATTTTAAACATTCCAAATTGAAGCTTAAAAAAATTGTCATTCAAAAATGATTAATGATGAATGAATCATATATTTTTGAATAAAATAATTGAGTTTTGAACCAAATGGTCGAATTTTCAAACAACAAAATAATTTTCAAACAAGAAAGAAAAATCTTTAACCAAATAATTGAATGTTCAAAAGAAAATTTGAACCAAACAGTTGGATCTACAACCAAATACTGAAACTTTCAATAAAAAAGAAACGAATTTTGAACAAAATAATTGAATTTTTAAACAATGAGTTTTCTACCATAAAATACGAATTTTCAATAACAGACAACTCAAAGTTAAAACGCACACTAGATGTCCCGCTTGATTTTATCCAGATAAGCCTTCACCACGCGAAAGGAGCGTTTGGACGAACGGTTCTGGTTTTAACCACAACATTTTGCGGTCAAACTATGCAAGATACGAAAAAAGTGAATGAACAAAATTTGTTTACCCAAAAAAGATCTACAGAGAAGTAAATAATTTCTTTGATAGGACGCGTTGATTTTGTTTAATTCGTCAAAAAAAAAAAAAACATTGAAAATAAAAAAATAAAATTTTTGGAAAAACGACACAAATGTCGAAAAAAAATTGACAAAAGTTGTTCAACCAAAAAAGATCTACACATTTTTTATGCACTATTTTTAAATTAAAAGGATGTTAGTTAAGCGATGTTGTTTGTCTGAGTAATAAATTGTAGATTAAAAGGTAATAAGACATTAACTGACATTCTTCAGACCAAAGAAAGAGATTCATAAGATGTTGAAGATCCTTTATTCCATATTTTCGTCGACGTTTCGAAAACGAATAGTTTTCTTCATCAGGACAAGAGTAATTAAAAAGTTGTAATTCAAAATTCGAAGTCAAGTATCAGTACCATTGTATGTCGAAATTAAATAAGATACATAATTTTATATTTCTCCTTTTCTTATTATTATGTAATATGCCAACGGCCATACCACGCTGAAAAACCCAGTTCTCGTCAGATCACTGAAGTTAAGCAGCGTTGGACGCGGTTAGTACTTGGATGGGTGACCATTCAAGAATACTGACATGAGTGCTGTTGGCACATCGTGGGTGTGGTGAGCCCACACTTGTAGTTATTTATAACTACAAGAAAAACCTAGAAACACTACCCGAATCGGGTAGTGTCACGCCTATCCTGAAAGGGAAATGGTTTAATGGTATATATATATATATATATATATGTGTGAATAAAAAATATAAGAAATTTAATTTGAACGTGTAATTAAAATTTATACTATTTTAAATGTAACGGAAATTAAGTAAGGTAAGGTTGAAAAAAAAATTTTAATTTACCAAATTGAGATTTCTATTATTTCAAATAAATAATAGATGAAAACTTCATATTGAATGCAATGTTAATTGCCATTAGAATTTTTTTACTTTGAGGATCATTAATGGAAATTGATAAAAAAATTTTGTGAATGAGAGACAAAACTTTCGTTTTGCTTCATTTTTCACGTACTAAACGAGAAAAAGAGAAAGGATACATAAACGAAGAGGAAAAATTACAATGACGTATCATCAAACTGTATAACTTGCAATCTAAGATTTATAACTAAAAAATGAATAAAAATTAAAAATTATTAACAATGAATTAAAAAATCTAGTTAGTTTTAGTTTAGTTTTAGTTAAGAGTTTATTGAAGCCATGAGACAAGTCCCCTACAGGCAAAAAGGTATTTACATGAATCGGTACATAAATTTTGTATAATATACTGTATATATATATATATATATATATATATATATATATATATATATATATATATGTATGTATGTATTTATATATCTATGCTATAGCTTAGCCTAAGACATTAGAATTGGGAATAATTTGGTAGTTTCAAACAAAATACAATTCCATAAATTAAATTAAATTAAATATCAGTTTAATGTACATATAGTCGCAGCATTCGGAACGCATTGATCTTAGAGTATAGATTGCTCAGTTCAGAGGTGCCGAAAAAGATTAGTTTAAAAAATCGTTTAATTCTCCGCATTACGAATGTTTTCAGGAAGAGAATTCCAGAATAAAGCTGAAGATATTTTAGTATTTTATATATTAGTTCTGGAAGGATTAATGTAAAGTAAATTTCCATCTCGCCTTGTAGTTCGAAGCCTAACATCATCTACATATATAAACATCTCTTCAAGATAGGAAGGATTACCTGTTGTTAAAATACTATATAGATTTGTGGCCATAAAGTATTTTAAAGGCGCTTAGTTTTGACTCGTAGCTAGTCAAGTGAGTTCAAATACGATGAAATAGTGGAATCGTTAGGCAGATCGAAAATAAAGCGCACATAACGTCTCGCTCAAGTGAAATATCATCATACACTAAGCAACAATAATCTAGTAATGGAAAGATTAGAGCAGAAATCAATTTTATGCGAAGTGATCTGTCCAGAAATATGCTATTAACTTTAAGAGAGTATAATGTCCTATTTCTTTTATTAACTATACCGTGTATATGTTCTTTCCAATTTAGAGTAGGATTCAAAATAACACCCAGACTACGAGCAGAGGTAGTATATTGTATTACAGTGTCAATTAGCATTAGTGGTGGGAGAGAATTGAGATCGATATTCTTGAGAAAAATAGCGTTACCTAGGATCATGGCTTTTGTTTTGGAGGCATTTATCTGTAACTTATTCTCATTCACGCATAAGACAAGCAGGGCGATTACCTCATTCATAGTGATAATTGCCTGTAATATGTCGGAGGGAAAGCCATGAATATAGAATTGTAGATCATCAGCGTATATAATATAGTGTACTATACGTGGGAAAAGTTTTAAATCAATTAAGAAAATTAAAAATAGTATGGGTCCTAGTACAGATTCCTGAGGCACTTCTGAAGTTATTGGAAGCCAGTTCGATCTTTTATTGTTACCAGGATTTATAACAGCTTGTTGTCCATTTGAAAGATAGGAATCAAACCAAGATAGGGCTGCATCGGAGCAACCAATTTCTTTTAACTTACGAAGAAGAATGCCATGATCTACCAAGTCAAACGCTTTACTGAAGTCGAAGAGGACCAATAAGGTTATTTTACGAGAATCAAAGCTTGTGTAATGTCAGTTGTTATTTTGAGTAATGCGGTCTGAGTACTATGACCTTTTCTGAAGCCCGCTTGGTGTACATCGAGAAGATTATTAGTCTCGAGAAAAGTAACAAACTGTTTGTATACTATTTTTCCAAGAAATTTAGATAACGCACATAGTAAAGAGACAGGTCTATAATCGCTTGGAGAAACTGGATTGTTTATTTTAGGTATGGGTCGTATGATTGTTTTCTTTCAGGTGTCGGGGAAAGTAGAAGATGTAAGTGATAGATTGAATATCTCAGTGAGGTGAGAAATTAACACCTCAATACCTCACTTAAAGTAACTAATTGGAAATCTATCTGCACCTTTGGAGTCGCTTTCGCATGATTGAATTTCCTTACACACATCAAAAGGTGTCACCTCAGAAAAGCTAAACAGTGAAGTCATATTATTTTCCAAAAGATAAGATTCAGAAAAAGAAATTTGATCATAATTTGTAGAAACGTTTAATACTGAATTTAAATAGGAGTTGAATTCGTCAGCAGTAATTGAAGTAAATATTGAGGTATTTGTAGGATTGATAAGACCCAATCTGCGAAATTCATTCCAGAGGTGCTGAGGTTCAGTGATGTTTGACAATCTAGCTGAACTATATGCAATTCTGCTATTCTGAATTTCAATTTCTCAACAAGCGAAATTGTGACATCAAATAGAGGGAATTATTGGGCTTAGCTGCATTGTACAGCCTGTCTCTTTTCTTCATTCCAAGTGTGATTGTGGGTGTAATCCATGGTGCCGGAAGGTTCTTAGGTTTATTTGCACGGAGTGTGGAGAATTTTTCATTGGAATCCAATACAAAAATATTTAAGGAATTTACCCTTCCATCAATAGAGGCAGAGGATAGTTCATCCCAATTATGTGATTCCAAGTACTGTAAAAAGTCCTCAACATTTAGGTTACGGAAGTCACGATAGTAGATAAACCTAGAGTTTTGTTTAGGCGACTTATATTGGTACTTAATTTGTATAAGGGCATGTTGAGATAAGAAAGGTACTTCTCTTTGACTATACTCTATAACCATATCATTATCATTTACTGCGCAAAGATCCAACCAGGTATGAGAGGTGGCGGTATGGTGCGTGGGGGAGAAAGGAATTAATGAGAATGTATTCAAGTATAAAAATGGTCTTATTTGCTCCGAAGTCATCCCAAGACTTGAAGACTGCGGCTTCAAAAATGATACTTTTATCCTCATATATTTGGATGAAGTGGCCTGAACTTGGCTCATGGAAGCTGTTGGCGGATGACAACCTTGGGTGGGAGCTAAGATCAAATTGATCGATAGTAAAGACCTGTCAAGACCAGTAAGCCTGCTGGCTTGAATTCATAGTGTATTCGTGGAAACAACAGCAGTGCTTAAAAGGATAGCAATCCAAAACCCAACCATGAAAATGGGAGGATGGAAGGTTATCGATGTCAAGGCGAGTAGTCAATCTACCCAATTTTTAATGACTGCAGAGCCAGGAGTGGTTAGAAGTCTCAAAAAGATCGACTGAAGGTCCTACTATGGGTTGGAGAGGATCAATATGAAGACCCTCTCAAATACCAAACTTACACCCGTAGACAGAGCTTTGAATTTGTTCCGGAAAAGGTGGAGGAGACAACTGGAAGTTAAAATGCACACTAGATGTCCCCCTTGATTTTATCCAGATAAGCTTTCACCACGCGAAAGGAGTGTTTGGACGAACGGTTCTGGTTTTAACCACATTTTGCGGTCAAACTATGCAAGATCCGAAAAAAATGAATGAACAAAAATTGTTCACTCAAAAAAGATCTACAAAGTAGTAATTAATTTTTTTGATAGGACGCGTTGTTTTAATTCGTAAGAAAAAACATTGAAAATAAAAAATTATATTTTTGGAAAAACGACACAAGTGACTGATTGTGGGTGTAATCCATGCTGCCGGAAGGTTCTTAGGTTTATTTGCACGGAGTGTAGAGAATTTTTCATTGGAATCGAATACAAATATATTTAAGGAATTTACATTTCCATAAATAGAGGCAGAGGATAGTTCAACCCAATTATGTGATTCCAAGTACTGTAAAAAGTCTTCAACATTTAGGTTACGGATGTCACGATAGTAGAGAAATCTAGATTTTTGTTTAGGCGACTTATATTGGTACTTAATTTGTATAAGGTCATGGTGAGATGAGAAAGGTACTTCTCTTTGACTATATGCCATAAACATATCATTATCATTTACTGCGAAAAGATCCAACCAGGTATGAGAGATGGCGGTATGGTGCGTGTGCGAGAAAGGAATTAATGAGAAGGTATTCAAGTATAAAAATGGTCTTATTTGCTCCGAATAATAAGATGATTTACAAAGATCTGCATTGAAATGACCAAAAATTATGATATTAGTAAATGCCGGAGAATGAAGAGTAAATGCTGCTTCGAAATCAGTAATAGACTCCGCATTCGGGGGGCTATAAACAACACAACACATGATCTTAAGTGCGTTAGGTGCAATAATCTGTAAAATCATATATTCAGGTCGAGGAGAAATAATAAGATCCGGGTCAGATTCAGACGAGGATTGGAGAATACGTCCAATTACAGTTTGACATATATGCATACCGACACCTCCACTCTGCCTTCCCTTTCGATCACATCGAAGAAGATAAAATCCAGGAATTTCTACTAGAAAGTCGTTAATATATTCATTCAGCCAGGTTTCAGAAACAGCAATTATGTCATAGGAATTAATTAACAGAAATAAACGAAATTCATGGATGTACGCTCTAAGAGACTGGGCATTTACATGGGAGATGATGAGAAATTTTCCTAAAGTAGAATTGAAGTTATTAGTTGCAATAGAATTAGGAATACTTGAGCTTGAAGATGAAGATCTGACGTTCTGTTGTCCTCATGCACTAGTATCACTCTTCTGAAGTGTGGGCTTAAGTGCCTCGAATTTAGACCTTGATGAAACCCTAAATGGAGATTCCACGTCGTGAAGCCAATACATTTTTTGCTGATACGTTTGACTGATTTAGCCAAGCCCGAGTTTCCTTGTAGATAGAGTAAGTCTCAGGTGGATGATTGTAGTTGAGGTACACGATAAAATCTCCAAAAGTTGAGTCGATCGCACTAGCCTTAAGGACTCCAAAAGGTATTTTGGCTGAGAAGATCTGGTCACGTACTGCTCTACTCGCAAATCGAACAAGTACTGATCTAGGCCTTTCCGCAGTCCCATAACCAGTTCGGAAAATATTTACTACATCAGCGGAATTGATTGAGAGGTTTAGAGTATTAACAATTGATTTCAAAATTGTCAGTAGGTCTTTTTCAGGTTTGACAGCGAGGCCAGTAATGACCATTTCCAGGTTTCTATCTCGTTGTGCGAGCTTACTAACTTTAAGTGTGCATTCTCTCTAGTTTAGCAATCAGATCAATATTTTCCTTTAGGGTGACGTTGGCAGGGGTTTGCTTACCTGTTTTCCTCCAAAACCTTCAATCGATTTTGCAAGTCATCATATTTTCCTTGAACTTCTGGTAATACAGATGAGAGGTTGGTAGTCTGCTCACTTAGCAAGCCGATTTTTGGTGAACAAGAAGCAATTTCACTACGCAGGCTGTCAACTCTGCATTCTTCCAATTTCTCGTAGATTGATCCAAAAATGTTGACGATGGCATCAAGTGGCTCCTTAAGATATTGACATATGTTTGTGTACATCTTCGGATCGACATCAGGAGGTGGTGGAGGAAGCTTAAAAAGAGGGGCCTTCAAATATGTGATGTTAGATATATGTTCTACTGAGTTAATAGACAAGATGTCGTTGTTAGAGACTAAGCTATTAGAACTGCTCTGTGATTTTTTACAAGAGAGCATTCTTTGATCTGGAATATTATCTGAAACACTCTTAGATCTAGCAGTACGCCCTGAATCCTGAAGATCGATCCAACATTTAGCGCAAGTGTCAATCCAGATTTTTTTATTCCTGCTGAAAGTTCTTGCAGAGATCGTGCATTTGGCCATTTTCCTCTGGGTATACTGCCATTTACTTTACCCTTATACACTTTTTTCGTTAGACGTTCATCTTTCATTCTTTCAATATGTTCGAACCATCTTAACTGATTTCTTTCCCATGTGTCAACTATTGTCTCTTTTGCACCACATTCTTGGAGGATTATTTCGTTTCTAACTTTGTCCATTGGTGTTTTCCCGCAAATTGCGCGCAGAGGTTTTATGCCAATCGCGTTAATTTTACTCCTATCCTTTTGTTGACAGCTCCATATGACGCTACAGTATAGCACAGTCGGTACAAATATAGAATTATGTATTGCAATTTTAGCTTTTTTTATATATATTTTCACTTCTGACAATGGACCCTGCTCTACCGATAACTTTCTGACCTTCGTTTATGCGTCTATCTAACTCACCATCTATCTTCCCGTCACTAGTGAATAGGCTACCTAGATATATGTACTTATCAACTTGTTCTAATCTCTCATCATTTAGGGCAATGTTTCACATTGTTTTCTTACCTTTTCCTTCTAACACTGTGATTTTTGTTTTATTTAAGTTAATTTTAAGGCCCATGTTCTTAATGCTTGTATTTAGTTTGCTCAACATTCTTTGCAAGTCTTCGATTGATTCTGCTATAACAAACTTGTCATCTGCGAAAGCTAACCCACGTACCCTTACTGTCTCGAGATCTACACCTTCTTCGTCGAAGAGGGCCATTCTTAGACACTCGTCCATAAATATGATAAATAGCCATTACGACATAACGCATCCTTGTTTAATGCCTTGCATACTATCGAACCAGTCACTCAGTTTCCCATTAACCCTTACACTCGCTTTGTTACCTGCATATATTGTTTTTATTGCTTGTAGGAGCCATCCATTGACTCCGTACTCTTTGAGGACTTCCCAAAGTTTACTTCTATCTACCTTGTAAAATGCTTTTTCTAGGTCAACAAACGCACAAAAAACTTTCTTTCCTACTTTCAAACTTTTTTCTGTGATCTGTCTTAAGTATTGTTGAGTATATTTTCCTTGCGGTACTTAATATGTTGATACCTTTGTAATTATTGCAGTTGCTTTTATCTCCCTTTCTTTTCTGTATTGGTACGATAATTGCTTTTCTCCACTCGTCTGGGACTTCCCCCATCTCGATACATTTACGTATCAATTCGCACAGCCTGTGAGATATGTACTCGCCAGTGACACAGACTTTCTCAATTGGGTTTTCTGATGCATTATGTTCTATCTCGCAGTTCTGTTGTCCTTCTAGTGCTTCAAGGAGTCAGTCGTTTATTCAAAGATAGGAAAGAAACCAAATATAAAATTTTACAGCTTGATTATTTTTTCTTGAAACTGTGTTTCTGTATACAGACACTTCATAAAAGATTTATAACCGCGTAACTCAAGTTTAACCTGGAAATTGGACAGAAAATAGAAGAGCCTGAAGCCTATAATCAAAGATGGTTTTTTCTTTATTCATATTAATTTTGCTGAAGTAAAATTTTAAAAAGATTTCAAAGATAAAAATTTAGACTATCGCGCCTCCTGTAATTATAGAGGGCGGGGCGGGGGGTAATCTTTAAATATACTTTAAGGTGGTTGAAAAATCGAAAATTAAACTGATGACGTTTCCCTTGACGCGTTATTTTCAAAGATTCCTAAATGCATTTTAACTTCTCTCTAAAACTTATATTATTGCAGTTCAATTATTACAACTATTTTAATATTTCAAGCAGGAAGAAATTTAATATATATATATATAATATTAATAAAATTATTATTAAATAATAGTAATTTTATATATAACTCTTTATCGAATTGTAAAGAATTTATTGAAGAAAATTGAAATGCTTCATGCGATTTCAAGGATTTTCAAATATTGCAACATTTTTCCGCTCTCTATTCTTAGGAATTTTCAATTGATTACAATGGTTTCAAAGGAATTTCAAACATTTTTAAGAAATTCTCACATGTTAGAGCTTTTTGAGAGTTTCCAGGGATTAATTAATGGTTTCCACTAAATTTTATAATTGTTGAATTGGATGGTTAGAAAAAGAAATTTAAATATCTTCCAGAATAAGTATCTTTTCGATACCAATCTGTAATAATATTACCTGAATCCGTTTTTATCACTTTAACATTTAAAAAAATAATAGAATTAATGATTTCAATTTCATGTGTCAATTTAAGTTCCGGATGATAAGAATTGAACTGATTTAAAACATAAAGTAGTTCATTTTTTGGTAAAATAATAAAGGTATCATACGCATATCTAAAATATGTATGTATAGAAAAATCTAAATTTTTAATAACATTGGATTCTAAATCTTGCATTACTAAATCTGCTAAGGTAGGTGGAATGGAGAACCCATAAGTGTTCCATATGTATTTGTCTATAAAAATTATTATTGAATTTAAAAACAGTTTGATCCATTAGAAATTTTATTCCTTCTTCAAGCTTTTCTAAAGGTAGTCAATGAAATTTGTTATGTTGATCCACCTACTTAAAATACTATTAATAATGAAATCAAGTGGAATATTAGTGAACAAAGATGATACATCTAGAGAAACCATCATGTGACCAGGTGGAATTGTTTTTTAAATTATTATATTTTTAAATTAGAAAGAATTTTTGACTTGGGTTTTAGGTACTATTAGAGCTTTTTAAAAATATTATTAAATAGATCAGCCATTTTATATGTAGGAGAATTTATTAATGACACTACAGGTCGAAGTGGACAATTAGGTTTGTGAACTTCAGGTAAACTCTAAATTCTAGGTGTATTAGTATCATGAACTAAAATATCACTACGTAAAAGATCTTCACCAAAATTACCTTTATTTCTCCATGAATTTAACAATTTAAAAATTTCTTTTTCTAATTCTTTCTTAGGATTTTCATTTACTTTTTCATATGTTGTATTATCATTTAATAAATTTTGCATTTCTTAAATATATGATTCTTTGTTAATTGATTTGATAAATAATTGTGTTTTTTTAATATTTTGTGAAAAAACTCTATCAATTTGAGTAATTTTATCATTTTGTAAAAAATTGACAAGATGTATTAATCATTCTATGTCTTAACAAATCTCGATCATCTGTGTTTTTAATCAAACCAATATTTGACTCTATATCTTGAACAATATCTAGGATTATTTTTCGTTTGTTTGCTAAAAAGGAAGAACTAAATTTATTACCTAATCTTAGAATATCATTAATTTCATGTGGAATTATAACATTACTAAAATTTGTAATCCAAGGATCTTTAGATCCTGATTTAATAACAACTTCATCTTTATTTATATTTAAAGTTCCATGAATATTACTATTAATAAATAGATTTTGAAATTTTGTATTTAGTCTGTTTGTTATTAATATTTTTTCCATACTATTCAATTGATTTGGTGTAATGTTAATATATGAATTATTTGGTAAAGCGTTTCTTAAATGTATTTTAACAGTATTAAAATTTTGTGTTAAAAATTCTAAATGGATATTTAAATCTTTTATTTCACCATTAAGTAATCGACGTTCTAAAGAATTTACCATGAAGTTTACATGATTTTTTGCACTATGACTAAAAAAATGTAAATTTTTCACATTATTAGTAGTAGTTCAAATCAATGAACTTTTTTACATCAGTTAAAGAATTTGGATAATTGTTGTTTAGATACTAATACGTTGATGAGTAAAATGAACAAACTTTCAAATTTGACTACAAAAAATACTAAAATTATGTCAAAAATATTATAATAGTTTAATTAAAAAGATGTTAGTTAAGCGATGTTATTTGTTGTTTTAAAATTATTACATGAATCAAACATTGAAATGATCGAAAACTCTTTATTTAAATAACTATCCAATAGACTTTATTCAAACACATATTAATATCAAAATGAAAACAATTAAAGATTCTCTATCCAAACAAGCAGATACAAACTTTGTTAGGAATTTTATAATTAAACCTTCAGTTTCTATATCCTTTCATGAAAAGTTATCCTTTGGAATTGAAAGAATTTTGAATGATTTTAATATTACAACAACTTTTAGGGTTGACTCAAAACTTGACAAACTTATAAAATTAGGTAAAGACTCTCTAGATATTTATCATCTTACTGATGTATTATACAAAATTCAATGTTTAATTTGTGATAAATGTTATGTTGGCCAAACTGGTAGATTACTTTCTTCTAGAATAAAAGAACACTATGATAATTTTAGGCAAAACTCAGAGAATCATAAAGTTATTGCTAAACACCAGGTTGAAACTGGACATTTAATTGATTGGGAAAATATTACAGCCTTACACCATGAACCTAAAAAGTTTAAAAGACTTATAGCAGAAATGTTCTTTATTAAAAAAAAACAGTAATAATTGTTTAAATATAATTTCTGACCTTAATAATTATAGTCTATTATATAACATAATTTTAGATTCTTCAATTTGAAAAATAAAAATGGTTGATTCAACTAATTAAATATAAAATATTTCATCTAATGAAATTTGTAATTTAAAAAAGATTATATATCTTAATTAACTTTCAATTTAACTAAATTTTTCAATTTATAACAATTTTTAATTTAGAAATGTTAACTGTTAATCTTTTAATGTTTCATGTTGGTGAACTTTATCCTTTTTCAAAAATAAAAAGAAGTGTAAATTTTTAAAAATAATTTATTATTGTATCTCAACTTATATTCAATTATTTATGAACAGTTTATTGTGACAAGGTTTTTGAATTGATTGTCAATAATTTTTAATTTTTATTTATTTTTTAGTTATACATCTTAGATATCAAGTTATACAGTTTGATGATACGTCATTGTAATTTTTTCTCCTCGTTTATGTATCCTTTCTCTTTTTCTCGTTTAGTACTCTGTAAAAAAAATTTCTTGTAACTATCCACTGCGTTTTTTTAATTTTACCAAAACCTGTAAAATGACTGAGTTCAAAGTAGTGAACTTCCAACCCCAAAATGTAGAAACATCACTTTCAATTTTCATTAATGATCCTTGAAGTAAACAAATTCTAATGGCAATTAACATTGCATTCAAGATGAAGTTTCTATCTATTACTTATTTAAAATAATATAAATCTCAATTTGGTAAATATAAAATTATGTATCTTATTTAATTTCCACATACAATGGTACTAATCCTTGACTTTGAATTTTGAATTACAACTTTTTAATGACACTTGTCCTGATGAGGAAAACTATTCGTTTTGGAAACGTCGAAGAAAATATGGAATAAAGGATCTTCAACATCTTATGGATCCTTTTCTTTGATCTGAAGTATGTCAGTTAATATCTTATTACCTTTTATTCTGCATTATTTCTTGATAGGAGTCGTTGTTTCTGTTTTAAGCGTAAAAACTACCATGAAAAAAAATTGAATTTTTGGAAAAACGACACAAACCACGAAAAAATGAATAGATAAAAGTTGTTTTTGCTTATATTGTATTCACAAAAATTTGCTTGGAACCACCATACGCTAGGATGCGTATTTTTTGTTTAAGTCGTGAACAATAACATTGAAAATGAACAAATTAAATTTATATAAAAATGACATAAGCACTTGCATGTTCGTGGCGGAAGTGAGAACCTGTTCAGTGACAGGTGGTGAGAGGATTTTACGGAATTTGTGTGGAAGGTGTGAGTGGAGTGTGGTCGGGAATCTTGGGCCTTCGAGGGGTCAAGGGTGGTTCTCGCAGAGTTAGGGGATGTTAAGGGAGAGAAAGGGGTGTCTGCAGGGGCTGTGAGGAATAGAAAAAAAAGAAGGGAAATAAAGGGAAAATTTGGCAGCGATTCGTCAGAGACATCTGTCGGCTGCCGAGGGTACTGCATGGACAGGTCCCAGTTACCGGCAGCAGAGCGGGAGAGAGCGTCTGGCGCAAGTGACAGGGAGGATCTCTGGAAGAGGAAGAGAGACAGCCAAGAGAGGGAGGACGTAAGGGGGACTAAGGAGCAGATGGAAGGCATGAGGGAGGACTTGAGAATCAGATATGAGAGATAGGAAAAGGAGGTGAAAGAGCTGAGGGAGAGAGAAGAAGGGTTAGAGAGGGAAAGGAAAGAGAAAGAAGTTAAAATAAAGCAGCTGGAAGAGGAGATTAGGGTGTGGAAGGAAAGGACGGAAAAAATATGTTGGAGCTGAATGCGCAAAAGTCCAAGGTTATGGTGTTCATAAAAGGAGGGGGCAGGGATAAGGGAGGGGAGTGGAAGTGGAAGGCGGTGCAGGAGGTGAAAGAGTTTGTGTACCTGGGCTTGTTGTTTCGGAGGAATGGGGGAGTGGATGGTCACATAAAAGAAAGAGTGAGGAGGGCAACTGTGGTGATGAGGCAGATGTGGGGGTTGGGAAAGAATTTATTCGCAGATGATTTTGGAAGAAGAATGAAATTTTTTGACTCACTAGTGATGAGTGTGCTATTGTATGGGGTAGAGGTGTGGGGTGGAAAGAAAGTGAAGAGGTAAATAGGACACAGGAGAGGTATGCAAATTGGACAATGGGGTTGCGAAGGAACACGCCTAATTATATTGTCAGAAGGGAGGCGGGGAGAACGAGTGTAGGGATTCTAGCAGGGAGTCGGGCGTGTAAATATGAGGAGAAATTTTTGGAAAAGGGGGGAAGTAAGCTGGTCAGGGAGTGTTGGTGGGAGAAGGAGAACAGGAGAGGGGTTGGGAAGATGGAGGTTGGAAGGGAAAGGTATTTTAGAACGAATGGACTACAGATGGATGAAGTTAGAAGGATGCACGATGAAGGAAGATGAGTTGGTTAAGAAAAAAGGCATGGAGAGAGAACATACAGCATGGGAAGAGAGAATAAGAGATTCAAGGTTTAACGGTTACTATGTGTGGATTATGCCAAGGGCGAGAGCGCAATATTTATGTGAGAAAGAATGTCAGGAGCTTATAGCGAGGATGAGATGTGGGTGCATGGAAGGTTTTAATTGGTTCTGGTGCTCTAGGGAGAAGAGGATCTGTGAACTGTGTGGGATGCAAGAGTGGAGAAGAAGAGAAGGAAGGAGGAAGAGGAATGGAGAAGGAAAGATTGTAAATAGTAGAGGAAGTAGATATAAGTAATCTGTAAATATAATAAATAGTAGTTAAGTATTAGGTATTAGCCGCGGAAGCAGAGTTTGGCAATGCCAGGCAATGCGAAAAGTAGGGACATGCGAGCTAGGCGAGGCGAAGCGAGGAAGGCAAGGCGACAAGAGCGTGCGGTCTTAGATATAAGGTATGGATGGATGTTAGTTTTTTTAAGGGTCAGTTTTAAGAAAATTCTGTAAATAATGTAAAGTGTAAGCTAGTCAATTTTTTAAGGTCATCAGACTGAAAAATAAACGTTTATCTATAAAAATGACATAAGAAGCAATAAAATGTTTAATAACAAAATTGTTCGCCTCAAATAGATTTCAAAATTTGCTTTCTATATTTTTTTTGATAGGATGCGCAATTTTTTCAATTATAAAAACAAGACAATTAAAATACGTCTGTTTCATAATCAATTCATATTATGAATTGTAACAATATACATTTATTGAAATGTGCATTTCTCAGGGCAGCTACGAATAAAGATTGATGCCAAATAAGGAACAGATGTAAAAGTCATCATGAGAAATCAAATTTGTACTTTATATTGCAATATTTGAATAAGCAGTCCCGGACCGGGGTACAGAAATTAATATACTTTACATTTGATATAATAGAGTTCAACATAATATAGAAAGGTTCGCGTTTTGGACCAATTATAATCGAGTGCGAAGCACAAGATACTTGATGAGAATGTAGTTGTTAAAGCCGAAGGAGATTTAAGAAAAGAGAATTCACAATCACCAAATTACAGTTGCCGATGCTTTGACTTTTGATTTGATAAGGTCTGTGCACAAATGTGTGGGAAGTACGAAGACCTAGCGCGTATTACAAGGTAAATAAAATATCGAGCGCGAAACACGAGATGAATGTATTACCGAGCACGAAGCGCGAGATCCAACAGACGCTCCCCTAGACGCGCTTAAAATTGCGAGCGGCGTGAGCTGGGCCCACTGTTTTGTTGAAAGTTCAACTACTTTGGTAGAAAATTAACGTTATTATTATTATCGATTAGCAATTCGAACTCGAAAGTTCATCGCCTCATCTACCCGAAACCGCCACGCATCTCTATCCTGTGCATCCTCCATCCAATTTAAGTAATCATGTCCTAGTTCTTTTAGATCATCCCTTAACATTTTTCTCCCATCTGTTTCTCGGTCTACCTAGAGGTCTCTTACCAGTCGGTTTCCGTCTTAAAACTTGCGCCACTGTTCTTTCATTTTCCATTCTTGCTACATGCCCCGTCCATCTTAATTTACGCGCTTTCATAACTCTATTAATATTTGCTGACCCGTAGAGAGCATGCAGCTCATCAGTATGAAGTTTTCTCCATTCACCAGTCTCTTCATCCCTCTTTGGACCATAGATTTTTCTAAGTACTTTATTTTCGAAAACTCTAAACCTATCCTCCACTTCCTTCGTCAGTGCCCACGTTTCACACCCGTACATGACGACCGGCATTATTATCGTTTTGTAAATTCTTACTTTGATGTTTCTAGATAGCAATCGCGATTTTAGTAGCGTGTTTGCTGCATAATAGCACCCATTGCCAGCGTGCAGCCGGGCGTTGATTTCCGTTTTAATGTTATTTTCGCTAGTTATGATAGACCCGAGGTATTTAAACTCGTTAACCCTTTCGAATTTCATATTTCCGGCCATTAGATCCTCGCCTACATTACTTTGTTCGGAACGTTTTTGTTGAAAATTCATATTTTGATGTTGAAAATTCCACTGAAATTTTTTTGGGTAAAAATTTAACTATTTTTTTTGAAAATTCGTCTTTTTTGTTAAAAATTCATCCCTTTTTGTATATATTTAAGCTTTTTTTGTAAGAATCCAACGGTTCGGTGGAACACTAATCTTCTTTGGTTATTTGGTTGAATTCAACTGTTGAAGGTTGTACCACTTTATTAAAAAATCATTTTTTTCTCTGAAGATTCATCATTTTAGTTGAAAATTAATCTTTTGGGAGAATAATTCGTTTTCTTCCGTTAAAAATTAATTTCTTAAACTGAAAATTAAACTATTCCAGTTAAAGATTAATCATTCTAGTTAAAAATTCATCTCATTGGTTGAAAGTTGAACTACTTTGCTGAAAACTCTTTTTTTAAACTGAAAATGTAATTATTCTATTTTCGGGTAAAAATGGATTTTTTAAAATGGAAAATTAAAAAATTTGGGTAAAAGTTCAGCTACTTTGTTGAAAAATATTTCCTTTTGATTAAAGATTGATCTCTTTGGTTGAGAATTTAACTATTTTGTTGAAAATTCGAATTTGTTTTTGTTTAAAATTAATTGTTTTGTAGCTGAAAAAGTAAATTTCCATTTTTTGTTGAAAATTGATCTTTTTTACATAAAAATTTACCTTTTTAGTAGAAGACTAATTTTTTCGGTTGAAATGTTCTCTTTTTTGGTAAAAATTCAACTTTTTAGATGATAATTATTATTTTTATTCGAAATTTACTCTCCTATATTTTTCGTTAAAAGTTGGCCTTTTTTAGTTGAAAATTCACCTATTTGTATGAAAATTCATATTTTTTTTAGAAAATTATTCTTTTTGGTTGAAAGTTCGTCTTTTTGGTTCAGAATTCATCTTTTTAGATTGAAAATTCGATTTTTTGGTTGAAAAATCAACTATTTTGTTGGAAATTTAAATATTTAATTAAAAATTCCACTATTTGGTTGAAAATTTAACTATTTTGTTGAATTTTCGTAAATATCAACAATTATATTTGTTCGAGATTGAATTCTAATTTTAATGCTGTCTTTTATATTGAAATTTTGTCTTTATTAATTGAAGATTGATCGACGTATTTTTCCTTACAAATTGATTTTATAAGAGGTTCCATTTGTCATTATAGAAGTTCTAGACTATATCATATTTATTATTTCTATTTTCATACTTTTTATTCTTATCATGAGTCACACTCTTTAAATTTGGTGTGTGTGTGGAACCTTTCGCACTTTTGCTTGTGCGAATCAGTCGTCGTCAAACCGATCAAAGGTACGCTTGTCTCATCGTTTCAGATTCAAGATACCTTGTTATAATTGTAGAAATTAAATTATCAGAGTTTAACGGTTTTAAAAAAAGTCCACTCTCAGTAGAGAGTACTTGTTACTTGTTAATCCATAACATTCAATTTCACCTACAGTTCAAGTGATCACCATGCGTATTATTAAACTTCTTTTCAAAACTCTAATTTCTTTTGCTCGCGAACAATATTCTTTGTTGAAAATTCTTTTTTTTCTTGAAAGACTGTATGGTTAAAAATTCATTTTCTTGTTTGAATATTCATATTTTTGGTCAAAAATTAAACTATTTGGTAAAAAAACGCGGACAAACTAATAATAATGCAAAGTTACAAGAATATATTATCAATTTTAAAGCCCTTGAGTTTGAAAACTTAAAAATTTTGAGACTTATAAATTATCATAATTTGATGTAAATTAGCAGTTTAATTTGTGTTTAAAAACAATCACGTACAAAAGTACAATAAAAGTAGAATTTTTGAGAAATGAATGTCCAAAAGATTTGGAATTAATTTTTAGATCAATCTAGAATTTCCATGTTGCTTATTTATGTAACACGTTCCTTTCACAACACTGATCCGGCGCAGGTCGCTGATCAATCTCTCTAGCAATCACCCCAGGCAAAAAATATTTATTTTATTATTTATTTTAATTTATTTACTCATATATTATAATACTAATTTCAAAGCCATCATGTGTTATAGATCACACAAAAATACGCAAACTTACTGATAATCCCATAGTAAGATTCATATACTGAAAGGAATAATTGGACGGTACACGCATAATTCTGGTTATTCCAATCATATTGTATTGCTCGCTCAACCACAACCATACGGAATGGCTATTTTAGGCATATCATTATGATTACGTATTATAGCTAGACCGAAAATATTTTATCCGTAAAGTATACTGTTGGTGGCGGAAGTGAGAACGTGTTTAGTGACAGGTGGTGAGAGAATTTTACGGAATTTGTGTGGAAGGTGTGAGTGGAGTGTCAGGGTGGAAGCTGAGGAGGTGAGTAGGGTTGTGTGGGGTGAATTGGGGAGATAAAAAGTGAGTTTGAGCGTGGGTGTGAGGTGGGATTTAGTTGGATAGGGAAAGTGAGGTTAGGTTGGCAAGAAATCGGGGCAGTTCGTGGTCAGGAGTCTTGGGCTTGCGAGGGGTCAAGGGTGGTTCTCGCAGAGTTAGGGGATGTTAAGGGAGAGAAAGGGGTGTCTGCAGGGACTGAGGGATTAAAGAAAAAAAAGGGGGAAAAAAGAGAAGGAAAATTTGGCGGCGAAAGACGCCAACATTTTTCAGAGACATCTGTCGTTTGCGGAAGGTACTGCATGAATAGGTCCCAGTTACCGGCGGCAGAGCGGGAGGTGGGCAGCGAGAGTACTGGCAGTGCTGGTATTAAACTGACGGGGAGGGAATTTTCCAAAAGCCACGACGGCTAACAAAGCGTCGCCCGGTGTCGAGCGGTGCGTCGGGGAGAGGGAGAAATCGGGACAGTGGCAACGAAGGAAGCGAGAAGGTAAGGGAGAGAGCGTCGAGCGCAAGTGACGGGGAGGATCTCTTGAAAAGGAAGAGAGACAGCCAAGAGAGTCCGGAGGAAAACGAGGTCGAGAGCCCGTTTAAAAAAAGTGGAATAACACCTAGGTCACCCCCCCCCCCAAATGGAGGGGATGTTGGAGAAGGAGGCTCTCGGGATGTTGTTAGGCGAGATCAGGGGGCTGAGGGAGGACGTAAGGGGGACCAAGGAGGAATCAGAGATGAGAAATGGGAAAAGGAGGTGAAAGAGCTGAGAGAGAGAGAGTAGATGGGTTAGAGAGGGAAAGAAAAGAAAAAGAAGTTAAAATAAAACAGATGGAAGAGGAGATTAGGGTGTTGAAAGAAAGGACGGAAAAAAGGCTTGAGAAGGTGGAGGGCAGGACGGAAATGGAAATAGGAGACGGGGGTAGCGGGGGCGAGATTAAAGGTATTTGGGAGAGGGTAGGGAATGTGATAGAAGAGAAAGTGGGAGATCGTAGGAATGAAAAGGAGGAGAGGGCGGATAGGGAAAGGATAAGGGCAATGGAGTTGAGAATGGAGAGAAAGGAGAAGACAGACAGGAGAAATAATATTGTGATAAGAGGGTTGAAGATGAAGAGCGGGGAAGAAAGGGAGGGCGTGGGAGCACTGCCACAGAGCATAGGGTGGAATAAAGGCAGGGTAGGGAAAGTTAAGTTGGAGGGGAGAAAGGAGAAAGAAGTGGCGGTTGTGGAGTTGGAGAGCTGGGAAGAAAAGTTGGGGGTAATGCGGAATAAAAATAGGATAAAGTATAAGGAAGTTTTCATCGATCACGATTTGACGAGAAAGGAAAGGGATGTACAGAGAATGCTGTAGGACAGGGCTAGGAGGAAGAGGAGCGAAGGGAAATCGGCGAAGGTAGGATATCGGAAAATAAAAATAGACGAGAAAATGTGGGTGTGGGACGAGGAGAAAGAGGTGTTGAAGGAAGTGCAGGGGAATTTGTTTCGTAGGAAGTAGGGGGGTGGGGGTAATGCAGGGTAGAGGAGTTGTGAAGGTGCTTTACTGAAACGTAGCAGGGGTAAAGAAGAAGGATGAGGAGTTCTGGAGGTATATCCAGGAATTTGATGTGGTAGGACTGGTAGAGACGTGGGTGGAAAGAAAGGAATGGGATAGAATAGAGCCAAAGCTGCCAAGGGGGTATAGGTGGAGACTTCAGGAGGCGGTCAGAGTGAAGAAGAAAGGAAGGGCTAGTGGGGGAATTATAACGGGGGTTAGAGATGGATTAGAGGAAGAAGCTCACGGATAGGAAGAGGGGGAGGGAGTGCAAATGAGGAAAGTGAAGATGGGAGGGGTAAGCAGTAAGTTTGTGACAGTGTACAATAAGCATGGGATGGAAAGAATTAAAGAAAGGGTGGAAGACTTGTTAGGTGAAAGAGAGGAGGGTATGGTGGTACTGGGTGGGGACTTTAACTCGAGGATGGGAAGGGAAGGGGGCCTTTACAGGGAAGGGGAGAGCTTCGAAAGGAACTCGAAGGATAGGTTAATAAATAAGGAGGGGGAGATTCTAAGGGACTGGATGGAGGATAGAGGCTGGGCGGTGGCAAACGGTATGGCAACTGGGGACGAAGAGGGAGAATACACATACGTAGGTAAGGTGGGGGTATCGGTAATAGATTATGTAGTTATGAATATGCAAGGGTGGGAGGAGATGGAAATATTCGCAGTAGAAGTGAGGGTAGAATCAGACCATCAGCCATTAGGGTTGTGGATAAGGGGTGAGAACGGCGGAAGGCAAGGTGGGGAAGCAGTGTCGACGGGGGAGAGGGTTAGCTGGACGAGGGAGGCGATAGAGAAGTATAAGGAGCAGTTAGGGAAGGTACGCTTCGAAGGGGAGACGGTGGAAGAGATATGGGAGGATTTAAAAGAGAAAGTGAAAGGGTGCGTGCAAGAAGGTATTTAAAAAGAAGAAGAAAGGAATGGTGAAGCCGTGGTGGGATAGGGAATGTAAAAAGATGAAAAGGAAGGTGAAGAGGAAGTATAAGAAGTGGAAAGAGGGTACTGCGAAAAGGGAGGAGTACGTAGAAATGAGGAAGGGGTTTAGATTGATGTGTAAGAAGAAAGAACAGGAAAAGGAGAAAGAGATGGAGGAGGAGTTACGAAATGTTACGACAGAGGGGGATATCTGGAAGATAATAAATAGTTTTAGGAAGCGTAGAGTAGGGATAAGCGAGAAGATAGGGAGTGAGGAGTGGAGGGAGTTTTTTAAAGAATCATTCCAGGTCTCAGATTCAAGGAAGAGAGATGATGGGAGTAGAAGAACGGGGGAGGCAGAGATGGAGGAGTTGAATGACGAGGAGATAGAGAAACAGATATGGAAGTTAAGAAGGTCAAAAGCAGCAGGGCTGGATGGGGTAGAGAACGAAGCATGGCTGTTTAGTACACAAGAGGTAAGGGAGAGGCTGAAGGAGGTAGCGAAGAAAGTATGGAGGGGGCAGGGATTCCCAAGAGGATGGAGAGAAGGGTTAATAGTACCTCTGTATAAGGAAGGAGATAGGGATAGGCAGGAAAATTATAGAGGAATTACGCTAATGAATACAGTGTATAAAGTATACGCGATGGTGGTGGCGGAGAGGCTGCGGAAGGATGTCGAGGGGAAAGGAATATTGCCGGAGACGCAGGCGGGCTTTAGGGCAGGTAGGAGTACTATCGACAATATCTACATTCTGCAGCACATTGTGGATAGAGAATTAGCGAAGAAGGGGTCGAGAGTGTACGCGTTTTTTTTGGATCTAAAAGGCGCATTTCCGTCGGTGGATAGGGGGAGGTTGTGGGAGGCGATGGAGGATAGGGGAGTGGAGAGTGGCCTGATCGAGAGGGTAAGGGAGATATATGAAGAGACCAAAGATAAGGTTAGAGGAGGGCAGGGGCTTTCGGATGGATAGGGGATTAAGACAAGGGTGTCCGCTTAGCCCAACGCTTTTTGCGATTTTAATTGCGGATATGGAAAGTAAGCTGGAGGCCGGAGTAGTAGGAGGAGTCAGGATAGGAGGGGTTAGAATTTGGTCGCTAGCATATGCAGATGACATAGTGTTGTTGGCAAAAAGCGAGGAGGCATTAAAGGAAATGATGAAGAGGTTGAGAAGATACCTGGATAAGAACAGGTTAGAACTGAATGCGGAAAAGTCCAAGGTTATGGTTTTCAGAAAAGGAAGTGGAAGGGGTAAGGAAGGCGAGTGGAAGTGGAAGGGAAAGGCGGTGCAGGAGGTGAAAGAGTTTGTGTACCTGGGCTTCTTGTTTCGGAGGAATGGCGGAGTGGATGGTCACATAAAAGAGAGAGTGAGGAGGGCAAATGTGGTGATGAGGCAGGTGTGGGGGTTGGGAAAGAAACACGCCTAATTATATTTTCAGGAGGGAGACGGGGAGAACGAGTGTAGGGATTCTAGCGGGGAGTCGGGCGTGTAAGTATGAGGAGAAATTTTTGAAAGAGGGGGGAAGTAAGCTGGTTAGGGAGTGTTGGTGGGAGAAGGAGAACAGGAGAGGGGGTGGGAAGATGGAGGTTGAAAGCGAAAGGTATTTTAGAACGAATGGACTGCAGATGGATGAAGTGAGAAGGATGCATGAGGAAGGAAGGAAGGTATATGAGTTGGTTAAGAAAAACAGCATGGAGAGAGAGAGAAGACAGCAGGGGAAGAGAGAATAAGAGAGACAAGGTTTACTGGGAATTATGTGTGGATTATGCCAAGGGCGAGAGCGCAATATTTGTGTGAGAAAGGAGAGAAAGGAAGTCAGGAGCTTATAGCGAGGATGAGATGTGGGTGCATGGAGGGTTATAATAGGTTCTGGCTCGCTAGGGAAAAGAGGATGTGCGAACTATGTAGGAAGGGGGATGCATGAGTGGAGCATTAGTTGGAGGAGTGCGTAGAGGTGGAAAGGAGTGGGACGAGCATGGAGGTACTGATGCATGAAAGGTGGGACAAAAGGGCAGTAGCATGGGTGAAGGGAGTCTTGGGTAAGATGTAGAAGAAGAGAAGGAAGGAGGAAGAGGAATGGAGAAGGAAAGATTGTAAATAGAGCAGGAAGTCAATATAAGTAAATGTAAATATTGTAAATAGTAGATAAGTATTAGGGATTAGTCGCGGAGGCAGAGTTTGGTAATGCGAGGCAAAGCAAGAAAGTAGGGACATGCGTGCCAGGCGTGGCGAAGCGAGGAAGGCAATACGATACGAGCGAGCGGCGTTAGAGATAAGGTGTGGAAGGATGTTAGTTTTAAGGGTTAGTTTTAAGAAAATTCTGTAAAAAAATGGAAGTGTAAGCAAGTCAATTTTTTATGGCCAGCAGGCTAAAAAATAAACGTTTATCTATCGTATTCCTCCTAAGGCATAGCCCTGTAGCATCGAATGACTCGTTATCAATATACGTTTTTCTCGTGAAATCCTGAGAAGAAATATGTAAAATTGAAGAAAATATGAATTCCCATACTACAAATCCTTTGAAGTTTTTTACAGAGTCCGACTGGAAAAACAATTTTGTATATTAAGATAATTTTCGTTTATATTTTAACGGCCAATGGAACTCCACAAATGGCAAAGATTTTTAAGGTATTTCAAGGAATTTAAAAGAAATTTTAAAGAATTTTATGAGGTATTTAAAATTGTTACAAATTTTGAAGAACGTCCGTAATTTAATGGGATATCGAAGATTTGAAGATATTTGATAAGATTTCAAAGGATTGACAGGGATTTTAAGAGATTTTGAGGGGTTTTGATGATTTCACTTGATTTCAAAGGATTTTAGGAGATCGAAAGTATATACACGGATTTTAGAGGATTTCCTAAGATTTCGAAAGATTTCAAAGGATTTTCGAATATGATAAAGGATTTTGATGAATTTCAATGTGTTTTAAAATATGCAGAGTCCAAGTATCAGGACAGTCCGTACGGTTATGTATGTTTATAATGCCACCGATTCTAAACGTACGGTCCTGTCAGGGGGAAGGGGTAGCTGGAAAAGGGAAGGCTTGTGTCTGGACGTGTAGACATTGCGTTGAAATATTGAGGGATTTCAAGAAATTTGCCAAAGATTTTAAAGTTCTGAGTTAATTTTGAGGTTGTGTATTCAAAGTTGGTACCGGTAAAAAAATTACAGGTACCGACAATTTTTTTACCGGTTTCTTTTAAAAACATTTTAAGGATAGAGCCTCACTGAAAAAAAATGGTTAGTTGTGACAAGAAGCTCTTTATTAATAGAGATGGTATTAGATGCGACAACCACTTCGATGGTAAAAGTAACTAAACAGTTTAGTGCGGCAACAAGTCGCCGTTAGTAATCCTACGTAGATTATATTAGTAACGATAGTAATTCTAGTCGCACAACAAATAAAGTAGTCACATTTACCACCAATTTATTTTCCAAGAAATAAAAGTAGTAATAGTTACAAGTTTCCCTCCTTGGCGACATTGGCAGAACTGAAACATGAGCAGTGCTGCGAACATTCGCACCAAAATATCGCCTCATGTTCTCGATCGTCGCCATTTTCATCTTAACCTTTTTGTGAATTGTGCAGTATATAGTGAAGACCGTGAAGACTATCGCATCGATCTAAATTTTCTAAAAGACTTACTACTACTGCAAGTCTGCACTTTTAAATACACAAGAACTCCAATATAAGGCCGACTGATTTTGGGCCACCCCGCACCATTCATCCAACGACGAATTTAGTGCCACGGCCACTGCGAGGCAACCCCCGAAACTGGCCTTATATTGGAGTTCTTGTGTATTGAAATTGTAGTGGTTTTTCATTAATATCCCAATGGACATGTGGGTGTATTTCGACGCATGACGTCTTATCAGGACCTGGTCTCTATAGGAAGTCCTTGGGGGACGCTCTTGTGCCCACTATAGAGAAATTATAGTAAAATTTACTATAATTTCAATATTTAGAAGTACTAACTTCGCAATAGTCCACTAGCTAGTAATTTTAATAGTAACATTTTCTAGTTTTAATAGTAAGGACTATTATTTTAAATAGTAAAACTTACTTATTGTGATAGTGAGGATTACTACTTTAAGTAGTGAGATCAACTAGCTTATTTGTAAGACTAACTAATTTAACAGTAAGACTTACTAATTAACGTGGTAAGGCTTTCTACCTGAAAATAGTATGTACCATGGAAAGTTGTCGCGACAACAAGTAAAGTAGTGAGGACAACTACTACCAATCTTGCGAATAAAAGTAGAAGCCCCAACCAGTTAAATAGCAGCGGCATATATTGCAAACTGAAGTAGTTGGCCATACTACTTCATTAGTTGTACCAACCAACTATTTTTTTCGGTGCTAGATTGCCGGTAAAATATTTAAAAATTAATTTTTCTCTCATATGTTTAATGCTGCTGTTTGATCCTCAATATCGGCCATCTTGCTAGTTGATATCCCAGACTAAAAAACATCGAAAAAGGTCAGGGGTAAAACTAAATTTATTTCTGTGACCAATCACAAAAGAAGAATCATAGAGATGCAGGGATAGGGGTTTGACCAACATTAATTCTGTGACTAGTTACAGGGGTGCCTTCTTCTTCGAAAGAATCTTTAAGTGGAATTTACTGTTGGAATAAGGAATTCACGGAATTCATGGAATGTAAGGAATTCAGGGATTTCCAAATTCTTGGAGTTTCCACAAATTTGTGGAGTTTCAGTGGCCGTGAAAATATAACCCCAAACTGCCTTAATATACAAAATTGTTTTTCCAGTCGGACTCTGTAAAAAACTTCAAAGGACTTGATTTGTAGCATGTGAATTCATATTTTCTTCAATTTTACATATTTCTTCTCAGGATTTCATGAATTCCGTGAATTCTATGAATTCTGTAAATTTCTTGAATTGCATGAATTCCGTGAATTTCATGCACTCCGTGAATTCATGGAATTCACGGAATTCCTTGACTTCCATTAATTCCTTGACTTCCATGAATTCCTTGTATTCCATGAATTTCTTGAATTCCATGAATGCTGTGAATTTCATGAATTCCGTGAACAGCGTGAATTCCGAGAATCCCATGAATGTCATTAAATTCATGAATTCCGTAAATTCCATGAATTTCGTGAATTCTATGAATTCCGTGAATTCCACGAATTCCATGAATTTGGTAAATTTCATGAATTCTTTGAATTCCATGAATTCCTTGAATTCCATGAATTTTGTGAATTCCATGAATTCCTTGAATTCCATGAATTTTGTGAATTCCATGAATTCCGTGAATTCCATGAATTCCATGACTTTCTTGAATTCCATGTATTCCGTGAATTCATTGAATTCCATGAATTGCGTGAATTCCATGAATTCCTTGAATTCCATGAATTTTGTGAATTCCATGAATTTTATGAATTCCATGAATTCCGTGAATTCCTTGAATTCCACGAATTCCATGAATACGCGCGCTCAGCTCGCTACCTTGCTGGAGCGTGACGTGACGCTCGAGTGTGACGTGACATTTGGAGAGTCACTTGCCGATTCTTATAGATTCATTTCTCATACAAAAATACCGTACCGCGCCCTTAGAAGTTACACTTCAAAAACCGGTAAAAAAAATTGTCGGTACCAGTAATTTTTTGTTTACCCGTACGGACATATTTTTCGCCGGTACCGACAGTGTATACACTTCGTAATTGGTTAAGTCATTCAAAGATTTCAAGGGATCTCGTAATATTTCGGAATATTTCACGAAATTGCAAAGACTCGAACCAATTTTTAGAGATTTGAAGCGATTTCCATAGATTTGTAAGGATGTATGAGGGATCTTTAATATTTCAAGCGATTAGAAGGATCTCAAAAGATTTCAAAGAATCTGAGAGAATTTTAAGGGATTTCCACAGTGTTTAGAGGATCTCAAGGGTCTTCAAGGGAGATCAATAATTCACTTAAAGTGAATACCAGATTCTAAGAATAGTTATTTCCTCGACAATGGACCTATATGTGATATGTAATATCCAATGATGAAAGATAAATAAAACAAACAATGATATAATATGTAGAATAGTATAAAAAGTGATGTCAACAGCCGAAACAGGTTTCAATTGGCATATTAAAAACAATATAATTATAAAGAGAAAACTAACGTAAGAAATTTTTTACCCCCCCCCCCTAACCCCCTAAGTAATGATTCGTAATATTTTCGGGACTCCCTCCCCCCGAAGAAGCTTGGCATAATTAATGGATGCTCCCTAAGACATGGCTGAGAATATTTAAAAAAATTACGCAACATAGGCTGGGGGGTGGGGCAACACTATTTTATTGCGACTTGTTATAGATGGGAGGAGAAGGGCAAAAAATGTATTACGGAATTTATGACAGAAACCGTAAAGATATATAAGGAAAATCATTTTTATTTTTACTATCTCCATCGTACAATCTACAACACATATTTGTAGTATTATTATATATTTTAAAGAATAGGTAAAGAATTGTTATTGGTTAAGTACATTGAATTTCAGACACGTTTTTTCTCTGATGGGGGATAAGAGCGTTGCGAAAAATTCTCAACTACAATTATCCGAAGTCAAATATTTTTTTTTGGAAGGCCGATTTACAACCATATTCACATGTCTATATGTTTTTTTTCAGTTGTTGACAACATCATTATCAAACTTTAGATAAAAAAAATCTCGCATTTACTGTGGGTAATAAAAGTTAGTATATATAGCAGCCATTTATGGATACACTGTTCACACGAAATTCTTGAAACATCACTTTTTATTTGGTCTTCTATCATTCTGTCAACTCAGTAAAAATGACAATTTTTACTATAATTCTGCTCCTCACATTGGCGGGGTTTCTTCATTTCAAAAGTAAGTATAATATAATAGCCTAATTGAAGGGTCCTAGGGCATAAGGGCTTAAGTGTTAAATTTTGGAAATGTGTGTAATTGACTCAAATTAAATATTTTGAAATTTTTTTTTTTTAATTGGAAGAGGGACATTTTTTTATTTTTGAAGATTATTATAGAGTTGAAAACGTGGAAATGTTGGTTAATAATTGCGTTTCTGAATTGGAAGAGGCCAATTCTTTCAAACATTTTCTGATTGGATGGGAGGCAAATTTGTTATTTTTTACCATTCAGATAGAAGAAGGGAGATTTCTATTTTCAATTTTGAAAGAGAGGATTGGTTTTAATTCTGAATTAAAAATTTCGGAATTAAAAATTTGTTAAGCTTCAATTTTAAAAGTTTAAAATTCGAAAGAGTCCCACTTCAAATGCTTTCATTTGCAGTTCACCTTTCATTACATCAAATAAAAAAAATTATCAGTTTCAAGAATTTGAATTTTTTAATTTCAATGACCATGAAAAATTTTTGCGAACCGGAAGATGATCGGGATTTTTTCTCTCGACTAAAATGGTCACCTTGGTTAATCATAGTATTTTTAAAAACTAATTTATCTAGCCAACTTTAAATGATTCTCAAATTTATTCTGATTCTTATCTGATTTTTTTCTTGACACTAAACTTAAATGATTGTAAGGACAGGTAACGATTGGAACCTTGCCATTGCACATACTTTCAGTTTAAACAAGGATTCGAGAGAAACAGATTTTTCTTTATGCAAGTTCATTTCTCGCTAGCTTCAATAATTGTCGTAAACATGATGACAACATACTATTCCAATTTTTAATTCAAACTCAATATTTTCCAAGCAATAGAAAATATTTGAAAGAAGCGAAATCTAAGAAATTTAATATTTAGAAATATTTGGTATAAGGGTGTCAAACTAACCAGGAAATCCACAAAAACGGGAAAACTCACAGGGAAATATTATGTCTAGCTTTCGCTTGGCATGTATTGTTCAGTAGAGAATTAGGAAAAAAGAGGAAAATCTTATTGCTTTACGTATCGTATATGATACCATCAAAAGTTGTTCGATAGTTGCTGGTATGAGTCGTGCCAAAAATTAGATTTCTGAAATAAATAGTTTTTCTATGATTTGAAAAAATACTATTGATAATGATATTTTAAATAGGAAACATTATTTTCAATGAAAAAAGTTCAAATTGAAAAAAAAACATTTACTTTGAACGCTTTTTTTTCGGAAAAAACATTCTCTACAACTCTACTGTTTCCAATTTTGAAAGTAAATTTTTCTATTGCTGAAATCGTTGAAACACATTTCTTTTTGAATAAAAAATTCGTTAAAAAAAATAACTTTATACGAAGATTATGCACTTATTTTCTAAATTGGAAACAGTAGAGTTATAGGGAATCCCCCCCCCCCCAGAAAAAGCCATGATTGATTAAAATCCAGCCATTTTTTCAAATTGCTAAGAAACGGTAGTAAAACTTCAGTTGCGAAAAACATTGTTGTACCTTAAGTTCTTCTAATGTTTATTATATTGAAGTTAAATTTTTTTCTTAAATTGGTTGAAAGCTTTCAGAATTCTCTACAAAAAAAGACTGGTCGAAGGAATATTGTCCATTATTTAATAAGATATTGCAAAAACAGTGCAAATTTCAGAGTTTTCCTAAAACTTCAATAAAGTCTTATTTGATAAATTTTATCAAAATATTTCTTTCAGCAGAAAAAAAATATGAAAATTTTTCCAACATTTTGTTTTAACTTTAAACATGTTGGCAATTAAAAAATGTTCAACATGTTAGATTTTATTCAAATTAAACAAAAATATATAGAACTTTGCACTACTTATGCAAAATCTTCCTAAGAAAGTGACAAGATTATTTCATCCTGGCTCATTTTATAGAGAATTTCAGAAACTTTCAATGTAAACTTTTAATGTATATTATATTAATTTTCACATTTCTATACGTTGATTTGGGACAAATTACAGTAAGACATATTTAAATTGGCCAGGGGAAAAGTGAGTTCGGGAAAAACCGAGAAAAGCCCGGGAATTTCAAAATTCCCGATCAATAAAAATAAAGTAAAAGTAAAACTAATGGTCATCACATATTTCATGAATACATATATAGGATATTGCTTGTTGAACAGTGACTGTTGAAAGTATAAGTTACAGGTATACAAGAGCTTCATAAATGACAATCCTTTTTTAAAAATCAGGTGCAGATGGATGTGAGGAGCTTAATCCAAACCAGATTTTTGTAAAAATGGAGGATGATACTCTTTATGAAGCAGACATTGAACGATTTAATTGGTGGAGCATAGAACGATGGAGGCATTTCCGCCCAGAACAACAAAGACTTACTCCAGAACATCACGGTTTAATAATAACGGACAAAAATAAAAAATATGAATTTATTCTCCGTATGAAAACTCCAGTTCCTAATCATAATCCTGCCGAACATGGTCCAAAGTTCGCTAAAATGCGTACCGCAGATAATGAATGTTTTATGGCTGAACATTTCCAATTAAGGTATTCTTACCATGAGCGTAGTCATACGGATAATATCCGAATGGGTATATTAGTCAGAAAACACATTTTTATGATACTGCCACATGGCCCGCTCTATAGTTCAATTTTAACGCCGAAGATATTTATTTCTGATAAATAATAATTGACTTATTATTTTTCACTGTGTAATAATGTTATGGATAAATTAATAAAGGATTACAAGATCTACCCTGATATAATATTCTTGTTAGTAATTTATTTGCCTCGTATTTCTATTTTAATTTTCTTTTTTTTTAAGTTATGATTATATGTTTAGTTCAAAAATTTATTACATCTGAAACTAATGAGGAGGTATCAGTTTTATGTGAAAACTGACTATCGAGAATGTCTTTAAATCTCCACATTTCGAGACTCCTTGAATCCGAAAAAAACAGGATGTTGGAAACTGCTATTTTGATGTTGAAAATTCAACTATTTTTTTGAAAATTCGTCTTTTGCGCAGTGGCGCCGATCCTTTTCCAAACAGGTTGGGCGAAACTTTTTGGGGTAGACCCCCCCCCCCCCTTTCTTAAACTACATTTTTAATGAGCAAAAAAAAGTGGTGGAAAGGTGGACATTTTGTATTTTGTACTTGAAAGAGTAACATTTGGGAATTTTTCAATCGAAAGTGTCAAATTTGAACATTTCCCAGTTGAAAGTGTCACATTTAGACATCTTCTAGTTGTACGGGTCAAAATTTGGCAATGCAATCCAAGTTTAGACAGTTTCCCGTTGATATCTTCCAAATTTGAAGATTTGGATTAAAATAAAAAAAGTCTCCGAACAGAGCGATTAGCAGAACACATTATAGTGATTTCTTCTATTTTAATGCAAATATTAATTTATTTTATTCTAACTTTTGTTTAACAATCATTAAAAAAATAAGGAGATAGATGTTTCGTGTCGATGGGGTCAATACTATCTTACGAAAGGAAGCGGCTTAGGATTTGAATTATGTAATGTCAAAAACATTACTACAGTCCGATTGAAATTAAATAATATAAAATTGAATCATTTTCGTCTTCCAAATTGTTTTAAAACTTTTAATGTTTTTAAAGAATGAACAAATCGATGTTATCTATTATTCACAAAAAATTCCATGATATCATGAGGGGTGTAGAAATTTAAATTAAAAAAATGTTACAATGAATCGAAAGTTTGATAAGAATCTCAAAATATATAAATAAAGAAACCTAAATGGTTCGTCTAATTAGAGCCTAAAAAAAGTTTCAATAGATTTTTCTAAATTTCCAGACCAAAATGCCTAATTACACTTATTCTGTGGTATTATTTTTGTCTATACCGAAAGGTTAATCACATATTATTGGACATTAAACTGCACAATATACAAGATTATACATAATCTATATGATTGCTATTTTTGTGGCACACTTTTTGTTATTCGTATTACTCAGTATTATCAGTAATATGCGTGAACTGGCCTGTTGACAAATATAAACTTATATGAGCGTAATTTTGATTTGCGAACTGTTGACGGTTGAATACCTTTGTTAAAAAAATCTTTTTCTTTTTAAGATTCATCATTTAAGTAGAAAATTAATCTTTTGTGGTGAAAATTCGTTTATTTTTTTGTTGAAAATTGATTTTTTAAATATCTTAAATGTCTCCTTGGTTGAATGTTTGACTACTATGTTGAAGAACACTTATTTTTTGTAACTATTGCATTTTTTGGTTAAAAATTGATTTTTTAAATTAAAATTTCAACTACGTGTGTAAAAGTTGAGCCACTTTGTCAAAAAAAAAAAAAATTCGTTTTGTTCAAGGTTTATCTCTCTGGTAGACAATTTAACTACATTGTTAAAAATTCGATTGTTGAAAATTTATCTTTGTCAGTTAAATTTTTTTTTTTGCAGAGAACTAATCTTCTTGGTAGAAGTTTCCTCTTTTTTGGTTTAAAATGCAACTTTTTTGTTAATTCTTTATTTGTTTTTTTATTGAAAATTTAGCTTCTCTATTTTTGGTCAAAAGTTGACATTGTTTAGTTGAAAATTCAAAAATTTGTTTTAAAATTCGTCTTTTTGTAGAATGTTAATGTTTTTATTCAAAATTCGTCTTTTTGGTTGAGAATTCATCTTTTTAGGTTGAAAACACGACGGTTTGGTTAAAAATAAATTATTTTAATAGATTTAATGCTTTCACGATGATTCATTATAATAAATTTAAAGGAGGTTTTTCGGGTTCTAATTGTTCAGTTCAGTTTTCAAAATATATTTATTGTTCATAATTTGTACAGAGATCAATACTTCTTCAGGGCTGACCTGAAACTGAAGTTTCAGGTTATGCTGTGCTTATACAGGGTTTCCATGTATTCAAAATACATATTCATATTTTCTGATTCCTTGTGAAAAACTAAATAGAAAATGATCAATAAAAAAATTTGATTAAATGCATAATTACCGTGTAATTAGCAATTAAAGATTAACCAATCAAAAAAATGCGTTAGATAGCCGACAGTCCATGTGCCATCGCTAAGATTGTGTGAGAATACAAGTTCAGAACGTACAATTTCTCCTCCGTTTATTTTTGAAGGATGCTTTGACTTTTTGGTGCAACTTAACACTTAAACGAGATTTGAAAATTAAAAAGTAACTTTTTCGTAGCAACCAAATTAGAAAACATTGCTCAACGAGTTAATCCACGGAATTCGTGGAATTTACGAAATTCACGGAATTCAGGGAATTGACGGAATTTATGGCATTCACGGAATTCACAGAATTCATGGAATTCACGAACTTCAAAGAATTCGTGGAATTCAGACTGTCGGTACCAGTAAAAAACATTTTTGGTACCGGTAAAAAAAATACTGGTACCGACAATTTTTTTACCGGGTTTTGAACCGTACATGAAATTCAAGAAATCCAATGAGCTCACGGAATTCAAGGAATTCATGGAATTCACGGAATTAACGGAGTTTACGGAATTCTAAGAATTCTCGGAATTCACGAAACTTAAAGAATTCGTGGAACTCACACTGTCGGTACCCGTAAAAAAATTGTCGTTACAGGTAAAAAAAAATTACCGGTACCGGCATTTATGTAATTCACAGAATTCACAGAATTCAGGGAATTAACGAAATTCAAGCAATTCACGAAATTCACCCCTTCCAACAGCATGTGGCGGCTGGATGGCACCCCTGTAACTGGTCGCAGAAATAATGTTGGTCAAACCCCTAACCCTTTCCAACACTTCATGGGGGCGGGAAGGCAACCCTGTGTCTGGTCACAGAAATAATGTTGGTCAAAGCTCGATCCCAGCATCTCTCTGATTCGTCTTCTGGGCTTAATCACAAAAATAAGTTCAGTTTTACCACCAACCTTTTCTAATTTTTTTTTAGTCTGCGACATCGACTAGCAAGATCGTACCGGCTTTGCATACAAAACCTTTTAAATACTATAAATTCTTCTGAATTCTCCGAATTTCGATACAATCATTGCATTGTTTCTAATTCTTTCACAATTAGTCTAGTTAGTCGGCTGCTAAGCTAGCAGTGAATTAATATTGACTTGTTAATTGATTCCCTTAGAATTCTCACGAATTTTGTAGAATTCTCTTCAAAATGTTTTTTTATTAATTTGAAGAGTTTTTAATACTTTTAAACCTATGAGAATACAGATTAAATTATTTGAAATTCAGAGATTTTTGAATTCTCTAAATTCCTCTGAATTCACTGAATTTTACTAAATCCATGGCAAATTTCGTAAGTCTTACCCAATAAGTCAAGTTAAGACGACGGCCTAGCTACCAGTGAATGAAGATGTACTTTTCACGCTATGAAAATGCTCAATCAGTAGTTTAGAATATGTAGAAAGTCTCATAAATCCTATAAATCGTCAGAATTTTTCTGAATTCTAATAAAATAATCATAGCACTATTCCTAATTATTATCCAATTAGTCAAGTTAGGGAGTCGGCGTAGGTACGACTGAAGTAAGATGTACCCTTTATTTGAATTACACACGATTCTATCAAATTCTGTAGAAATACATTCAATACTTTTAAATTAATCAAAAGATTTTTGAATACTTTTCAAGCTACGATAATACATATTGAATTATTTGTAGTTGAAAGGCTCATAAATTCTACGAATTCCTGTGAATCCTTCAGGGTTTTACTAAAACCATAGCACTATTCCTAATTCTTTCAAAAATTTTAAAAACTTTGAAGCAATGATAATAAACATTGAATTCTTTGAAATTTAAAAACATTCAGTCTTGCTTTTTATAACCGAAAATAAGGAACTGGCTTTGATAGACATTTCCAATCGTCTTTTCCCCAAGTTTTTGCAGTCGTTTTTCGACTGGAGATTTCAAAAAAGCGTGTTCTTTTTTACGGAAGAAGTTCACGACCTTTTAGAAAAGTGTGAACTGTTTAAAATTTGCTATCTTGGATTTTATAAGCGAAAATAAGGAATTAGCTTTCACAGACATCATCAACCGTCTTCTTCTCAAGTTTTTTCAGTAGTTTTTGGTATGCAGAGTCCAATCAAGGGAGCCTGGTTTTGACGGGAGGCACTTACGAGCTTAAAAGAAATTGTTAGGTATTCAAAATATACAATCTTAATTGCTTTATGTAACGGAAAATAAGTAACTGGCTTTGATAGACATTTTCAATCATCTTTTTCCCAAGTATTTTCAGTAGTTTTTTGATTGAAAAATCCAAACGAGCGTGTTATTTTTTGACTGGAGATTCTTACGAGCTTCTAGAAAAGTGTAAATTGTTTAAAATTTACTATCTTGGTTTCTATAAGCGAAAATAAGGAACTAGTTTTGACAGGCATCAACAATCGTCTTTTACCCAATTTTTTCCAGTAGTTTTTCTCTGTAGAATCCAATGAAGAGAGTCTGGTTTTGATGGGAGACACTCACGAGCTTAAAAAATTGCTTAGTATTTAAAATTTACAATCTTGGTTTTTGTAACCGAAAAGAACTAACTAGCATTGATAGACATTTTCAATCGTTGAAAAGGTCTATCAAAGCTAGTTCCTTATTTTCGCTTATAAAAACCAAGATAGTAAATTTTAATCAATTCACAATTTTTTAGGAGCTCGTAAACATCTCCCGTCAAAAAAGAACACGCTTGTTTGTATTCTCCAGTCGAAAAACTATTGAAAAAACTTAGGAAAAAGATGACTAGAAATGCGTATCAAAGCCAGTTCCTTATTTTCGGTTACAGAAAGCAAGATTGTAAATTTTAAATACCAAGCAATTTTTTTTAAGCTTGTGAGTGTCTCTCATCAAAACCAGGCTTTCTTCATTGGATTCTGCAGACGAAAAAATACTGAAAAAACTTGAGAAAAAGACGATTGATAATGTCTGCCAAAGCTACTTCATTATTTTCGCTTATAAAAACCAAGGTAGTAAATTTTTTAACAATTCACACTTCTCTGAAAGCTCGTAAACTTCTCGCGTCGAAAAAGAATAAGCTTGTTTGGACTCACCAGTCGAAAAACTACTGAAGATACTTGGGAAAAAGACGTTTGAAAATGTCCACCAAAGCCAGTTCCTTATTTTCGGTTACATAAAGCAATATTGTAAATTTTAAATATTAACCGATTTTTGTTAAGCTCGTCAGTGCCTCCTGTCAAAACCAGGCTCCCTTGATTGGACTCTGCATACGAAAAAATACTGAAAAAACTTGAGAAAGAGACGATTGATAATGTCTGTCAAAAGAAGTTCCTTACTTTCGCTTATAAAATCCAAGATAGTAAATTTTCAAACATATCACACTTTTCAAAAAGGTCGTAAACTTCTTCCGTCAAAAAAGAACACGCTTTTTTGGATTCTCCAGTCGAAAAACTACTGGAAAAACTTAGGGAAAAGACGATTGAAAATGTCTATCAAAGCTAGTTCCTTATTTTCGGTTATAAAAAGCAAGATTTAATGTTTTTAAGTTCCGAAGAATTCAGTGTTTGTTCTCATTGCTTCAAAGTTTTCAAAAATTCTTCAAGTGAATTCAGAACTTTTGAGGGGAATTCTACGCAATTCGAGAGAATTCCGCAGAATTCAAATAACGATTACATCTTCATTCAGTGGTAGCTAAGCCGTCGAAATAACTTGACTAATTTGGAAAGAATTAGGAATAGTGCTATGGTTTCAGTAGAATCCTGAAGAATTCAGGGGAATTTGTAGAATTTATGAGCCTTTCAATTACGAATAATTCAATATGTATTATCGTAGTTCAAAAAGTATTTAAAAATGTTTTGAATAATTTAAAAGTATTGAATGTATTTCTACAGTATTTGACAGAATTGTGTGTAATTCAAATAAAGGGTACATCTGCCTTCAGTCGTACATACGCCGACTCCCTAACTTGACTAATTGGGAAATAATTAGGAAAAGTGCTATGATTTTATTAGAATTCAGAACAATTCTGAAGAATTTATAGGATTTATGTGTTTTTCTACATATTCTAAACTGTTGATTGCGTATTTTCATAGTGTGAAAAGTATTTAAAATTCTTTAAATTAATTCTAAAGCGTTGGAAGGTATTTCAAATAATTTAATTTGCATTCTCATAGGTTGAAAAGTAATCAAAGCTCTTGAAATTAATTTAAAAAAAAACATTTTGAAGTGAATTCTACAAAATTCGTGTGAATTCTGCGGGATTTAATTAACAAGAACATCTTCATTCACTGCTAGCTGCAGTCGACTAACTAAACTAATTGTGAAAAAATTAGAAACACTGCAATGATTGTATCAAACTTCGGAGAATTCGGAGGAATTTACAGCATTTGAAAGGTTTTGTATGCAAAACCGGTGCCGGTAAAAAAAAATTGTCGGTACCGGTAAACAAAAAGTTGTCGGTACCTGTAAACAAAATTGTCGATAGATCTTAAACTGCCGGCAAAAATATTTAAAAATTTACTTTTCTCCCATGTGTTTATTTCTACTGTTTGATCCTCAATATCGGCCATCTTGCTAGTTGAAGTTACAGACCAAAAAAAATTAGAAAATGTTAGGGGTAAAACTGCACTTATTTCTGTGATTGATCACAGAAGACGAATGAGAGAGATGCATGGATAGGGCTTTGACCAACATTATTTCTGCGACTATTCACAGGGGTGCCTTGCGTCCCCAAGAGATATTGGAAAGGGGTAGTTGTTTGACCAACATTATTTCTATGACCCGTCACAGGGGTGCCTTCCAGCACCCACGAAGTGTCGGAAAGGGGTAGGGGTTTGACCATCATTAATTCTGTGTCCAGTAGCAGGGGCACCATCCAGCCGCCACGAGCTGTTGGAAGGGGTGAATTTCATGAATTCCTTGAATTTCGTTAATTCTCTGAATTCTGTGAATTCCGTGCATTCAGTGAATTCCTTGAATAAACGGTTCAAAAACCGGTAAAAAAAATTGTCGGTACCGGTAATTATTTTTACCGGTACCGACAGTGTGAATTCCACGAATTCTTTGAATTTCGTGAATTCCGAGATTTATTGGAATTCCGTGAATTCCATAAATTCCTTGAATTCCATGCATTTCGTGAATTCCGTGAAATCCATAAATTCCATGTGTTCCGTGAATTCCATGAATTCCGCGAAATCCATGAATTCCCTGAATTCCTCCAATTCTTTGAATTCCGTGAATTTCGTCAACTCCGTTAATTCCATGAATTCCGTGAATTCTTTGAATTCCATGAACTGCTTGAGTTCCATGAATTTCTTAAATTCCGTAAATTCCTTGAATTTCTTGAATTTCATGTACGGTTCAAAAACCGGTACCCGCAACTTTTTTTACCCGTACCGACAGTTTAAACACTTCGTATTTAAAAGTCTTGAAAATCTGAATAATTCAATGTATTCAAAAGTGTTCAGGGTAATTCAAAAATGTTAAAGTAATTAGTTCTACAGAACTAGAAGGAATTCTGCGGAATGCTAAGAATTTAGAAGGATTCTACAGATTTCAAACAACGCATGCATTTTAATTAACTCGTCGAGCAATGTTTTCTAATTTGGTTGCTACGAAAAAGATACTTTTTAATTATCGAAACTCGTTTAAGTGTGAAGTTGCACCAAAGAGTCAAAACCTGCTACAAAAATAAACGGAGGGGAAATTATACGTTCTGAACTTGTATTCTCACACACTCTTAGCGATGGCACATGGACTGTTGGCTATGTAACGCATTTTTTTGATTGGATAACCAGTAATTGCTAATTACTCGGTAATTATGCATTTGATCAAATTTGTTTATTGATCATTTTCTACTCAGTTTTTCACAAGGAATCAGAAAATATAAATATGTATTTTGAATACATGGACACCCTGTAT
>CAKNYM010052630.1:520192-546228 GCA_932195095.1 Andricus curvator | reverse complement strand
CGCTTTTTTCTTTTCTTGCTGGGCTGCTTGAATTTCATCATTCCACCCTTTTCTTGCTGGGCTGCTTGAATTTCATCATTCCAGAAACGATTTTAATTTTTAACTGTTTAAGTCTTCGAAACTGTATAATTTAATAGGATCGAAATTTTCCACTCAATTACAAAAATTCCACTTTTAAAATTAAAATGATTTAATTTTGAATATCTATTTCTACTTAGAATAATTCTAAATAGAAATAGATATTCAAAATTAAATTAAATCACGATTCTAATTAAAATTTCTTCAATTTCCAGCAATTTTCAGTTACTATTGCTCATTTTATATAAATTTATTAATATTGAATTGTTCAATTTCGAAAACTTTGAAATGGTTAAATTCTCAATATTTTAAAATGTAAAATTGTACAATTTATTTGTTTGGCTGATTACAAATGGAATTCAAGCAATTAACTTTAAAGCTTTAATTTGAAAATTCTCAATGTTGGAAGTTTCAGATTCTTAAAATGTTGCAAATTTCAATGTTTAAAATTAGAAATTTTTCAATTGGTTCATTTTTTTATATTCAAATATTTTTCAATTGTTCAATTTAGCATGTCTACAACTTAATATTGTTTAATTTCGGATGCTTCCAAGCTGTAACTTTTGAATTAGAAAAGTCTTGAATTTCGAATGCTTTTAAATTTGTAAGCTTCCCATTAGAAATATTTTTCAATTCTGAAAATTTTCAGCTATACATTTTTTAAATATGACAATTTTCAAAACATTTAATTTGCAATGATTTAATTTAAATTGTTTCATTTGCCGATTTACAACTTCAAATGTTTTTAATTAAAAATTGAGCGCTATGAAAGGCTTTAACATTTTAATTTTTAATTCTCAAAGGCTTTAAAAAAGTTTTCACTCTTGAATCTTTCAATTGAAAATTGAAAAGAAACTCGTGTAACAGGGCGTCTACTCAAACACTGGAAAAAAATTCCCTGTCAATTCCAGGGTTTTATCAGGCATCTCAAGATTTTTTCATGTATAATTTTTCATCGCATGGAGCCATTTAGGTATTTTGCATTTTTTTAAACAATCGACTCGGAGCATGTATACAATTTCGTGAGTTTATTATAAGTAATGTTTTTTCAGTCTTTGGAAATACCTAAATCTGTGAAAATAGTAGTATTATTATGTAAAATGAAACAACTGTTTTACATTTTAGAAAGTAATAACTAGTATGTTTAACTTAAAAAGGTTTCAAATATATAATACTGAAAAAATAATTAATCAATTCTTGAATTTGTCCCTAAAGACCATAAATTTGGATGATAATTCAAACAAATGCATATGTAAATTAAATTAATGTGGGTACTATATTGAATTCCATTTAAAACGCTTCAAATTTTTATAACCATTTGAGTAAAAATGTTGCATTTCCAAGTATATAGAGGAGTTTTTCACCAAATAATTGAATTTTCAACCAAAAAGATGAATTTTCTATAAAAAATACGATTTTTCAACAAAACACTGAATATTCAACCAGATGGTTGAATTTCTAACTGAAAAAGATACATTTTCAAACAAATAGTTGAATTTTAAATAAAAAAGATGAATTTTCAACTGAAATTATGAATCTATAACTGGAATAATTAAATTTTCAACCAAAAGATACATTTTTGAAAAAAAGAGGTTAACTTTTAACCAAGGAGTTTAATTTTCAACTAAAATCATGAATTTTTAACTAAAATGATGAAACTTTAAGTAGAATTGTTAAATTTTCAACCAAAAAGGTGAATTTTCAAACAAAAAGATTAATTTTCTACCAAAAAATACGATTCTTCAACAAATTACAGGAGTTTGGAACTAAGTAGTTGAATTTTCAACTAAAAAGGATCAATTTTTCAATCAAAATAGAATAGTTAAATTTTTAGTTAAAAATTAATTTTCAACAAAAAAAAAACTAATTTTTAACAAAATGTTTAACTAAACTCATGAATTTTCAACTAAAATTACTAATCTTCAACTGGAATAGTTTAATTTCAAACCAAAAAGATGATTTTTCAACTAAAATTATGAATCTTAACTGGAATAGTTGAATTTTCTACCAAAAGATAAATTTTGAACTAAAGAGTTTAACTTTCAACCAAGGAGTTTAATTTTCAACTAAAACAATCAATTTTTAACCACAAATTGAATAGTTAAATTTTCAGTTAAAAAAATTGTTAACCAAGAAAAAAAAATAATTTTCAACAAATAATTAAATTTTTAACCGGAGTGATGAAATCTCAACTATTATGATGAATCTTCGACAGGAATAGTTGAATTTTAAACAAAACACATGAATTTTCAACTAAAAACATAAATTTTCAACCACAAATTGAATAGTTCAATTCTCAGTTAAAAATTGTAATGCTCAACCAAACAGATGAATTTTCAACTAAAATTATGAAATATTCAATAGGAATAGTTAACGTTTCATTTTTTTTTAAATCAACTTATAACAACAACAAAAAACGTATTTTCAACAAAATAGTTAAAGTTTCAACTGGAATAGTTAAATCTTCAGTAAAAAAATTAATTTTCAACAAAAAAATAACACAGTTTTTAACAAAATAGTTCAATTCAGTAATATAACGCTACTTTTACAAATAAAGGAACATTGTTATTTAATTTTACTGACGAATTAAACAAAATGTAGGCACGCGCTCGAAAAATTCCCTGATTTAAGAAAAAACCCTGACAGTTCCACATTTTTCCATGTATATAAAAATTCCCTGACAATTCCAGATTTTCCAGCTTTTCTAAGTAAGCAGGCACCCTGTATAAGCTGTACGCCAAAATTCGAAGTTATCAACCTGTCTCCCTCTAAAAGTAATAACTTTAAAAAGTGAGGGGAAAGAAATTGCAGATTTTAGATGAAAACGAGACAAGAGTACACAACGGTCATTTTCTTAGATTAGATTAAGATTCAAGAATTTTATGATGTAATTTTTTATGCTCTCGTTGTGTCGCGCAACTTTATAAGATACGATGTATCCTCATCACGTGTTGCCTAGGAAAATATCAAATTGTGACTTGGCCTCATTTTCATCTAAACTCTTCACTTACTTTATCAATTGTGATATACACGTATATTTTAAATGGCATAAAGATGTATACAATTCTATAAACATTCGGTAATACATTATTTGTATAATTCATCAAATGTGATGCACACATGTTTTATGGTTTCTAAATTACCATTAACAACTTTGTTCTTCGTAATAAAGCCGACGAGCGAGTTACTCGCTGCGAACAATATTTTATAATTAAGAGATTTTCATTTCAATCCTCGAGAAAAGAAGAGTCATATCATCTTGTCAAACACTCAATCTAATTATTAATTATTGCAAACAAATTTTACAAATTCAAGATTCAGTGACTCTTTAAAAACTTATTTACGAACACCTATTTAAATATACACGATTTTTGTATGCACTTAGGGAACTAATATATCACCACCATGTGATTTCATTCATTCTCTTTTTTATGACTCTTTGTATAATATGCATAAAATCCGTTTTCGTCATGGTAATAATATTTAATTCGAATAATAATTTAAAAATAGATTAGAATTAATAAAGACGACTGATACAATTAAAATATAGAGATGATTATTTTTTCTAGGATATATTAAATCGTAAAAAATTCTATAAAGATAAAATATTCAGGAGCGATTTCTTTTCGACAGAAATAATTTATACTGAAAGACCTAGAGATTTTAGGCAAGGATGATGGCTTAGAATAATTAGTAATGCAATCATTTTTATGTGGTTTAAACGTTTCGTAATCATTTTAATGTCATTATAAGTATAATCTGCCGGGCATATAACCTAATTTATATCTTAAGTTCTTTATTTTAAACCAAAGTTGCAAATTAAAATTAAATTTACTGCAATGAACACAATTTACAATAAAAACTATTCTTAAAAAAGCTTAGAAAACTGGGAATAATTAAAAAATGCACAGAGAGAAATAAAATGCAAAGGAGTTATTCAACATTAATTCGTTATTTAGTTAATAGGCATTGATAATTGTGAGTGGAAGCATTTCTAAAAAAAAAATGGAAGGAAAGCTGAAATACTTAGGCTGAGAGGCAGTGAAATTTGATTAGAAAGATAGTCTTTCACATTTACCAAAATAGTTTAGATTAATTTCGAAATTATTGGATTTTCTATATCTAAGATATTATATTAATTGTCTCTTCTGATAATACACAAGATCTTGGAAATAAAGCCAGCTTTCATTTACCGATAAAAATCACAACAGATACATGTACTATAAAAATAGTTTAATGTTTAATGCATCACGAAGTTCAATCAATACTGGGAATGTCTACTTATAAAACAGGAAGACCATGAAATCACTTTTATGTATTTCAAGAAAAAAGTTAAAAGTAAAAGTTTTAAAATTAAGTATCGCATTTCAAAAATTCATTTAAATAAAGAAGAAATAAATCCCTTTTGTTAAAAAATTTGCAATGCCAGAACTAAAATAAGTTCAACATGCAAATTAAACTTTTTACCCAAAAATTTAAAATTACTCTTCCCGTTCTATTTTTTTCGTTATAATTAAGAACAGTTAACATTCGATAATTCAACTTTTGTCAGTATGCAGTGTAAAGTACACATACGTAGAATTCAATGGCTTCGTCTACAAGTTTTATTTACAAATATATACCTAAAATTTGGCAACAAGTTATGCATTCACAATTGATTGTATATAGTCAACAAATTAACGGCACTATTAAACAATTCATTGTATAATATATACATTTGAAAAGCTCGATGTCAGTAAATGTTTACAACATTCAGCACAGAATAAGATTAAAATATCTGCAATTTTTAAAACTAAATGCCATGGATGCACCTTTTTTTTATTATGAATATCTATTATTTAAAGATGCGAAATATTTTCTACCGTAAATTCAATCTATTCCTTTTTTCAATACCTCCAAATAAAACTGGACTCAGGAACTTAAAAGTAAAGAGAAAGAAAAATGGCATTTTCCCAGCGAATGACTGAGACAATTTTCCATAAAGAGTTACTGAAATATAAAATAATGATTTGCATTTTCAGAACTCTTTTTTTCTCATAAGGCTCAACTCTCGGTATTTAAAAAAAACTACTTTTGCCTGATTTTTCAATCTTTCTCCATCGGGTAATAATAGAACCGTAATTATAAATTAAGTATATAAAAAATAGACGGTTTCAAATATTCTCCATCGTTCGTTGAATTGTATAAGTATGAAGCATAAAAGCTATCGCAGAATTTAGCGAATAAAATTAATTTGAAAGCCACTTTCTGCTTTTCAAATTCATTAAGGCCTTAGGACCACGGTCCAAAAAGAACTACAGAATTTGAATACCATTTTTGTATAACAGTTTTCAGTCACTTTTAGACTTTCTTTAAGCCTTCATTTTTCGATGTTGTACTTTTTATAAAAGGTATTTTCCTTTCGATTCGACAAGGTTTTGGTTCAAATCTACAATAATCGAGGTTACGTAGAAGCAATTCCAGTTAGAATCGAATATTTTCGATGAATGTGCGATTATGCTTTTTTCAATATCATGTTCTATTCAGGTACGAATTAAAATGGGTGGAAACTCATGATTTACCTTTTTCCTTTTACGAACGATAGCTCCGTGTTCTTTTTCATCCAGAAGCCGCAGACTCGTTCTATTTTCGCCTCTCGGCTGGGCGCATTCTAGTCTTTAGATCGCGAATGTAATAAAAATTCGAAGATTCTGCGCGGCCAGCTCATCGAAAATCATTCGGGGGCGTCCGAATTATTATAGTCGTTTCTGCGCTGAAGTCGCTCGGGATGTGAACAAGCCATTTGACTGTAATCACGAACAACGTCGTTGAAAGTTTCGTCTCCAGAGGCACCGATTTCGGAATCTTTCATTTCTTCGTTCAGTAATCCGAGTCGTAATCTGTAAAGCAAGATATACCTTTAGTTTAAAATCACTAATGACCAGAACGCTCTTTACAACATATTTTTCAAATTTCTAGCCACGAAAGAAAAAGACAAAATAACAATTATATTTATAACAGTACCTGGCATCAATCGCGCTCAATGCGCGCGAAATTTTTCGATTGAAGGGGAAAAATCATTTTTAATACAAAATAAAAATTTCGAATAAATACGTAATTGTTCAAAGTTTACGAACACTTAATTTCGTGCTAAAATTAGATTCTGAGATCTGAGAACAAGGAAATAAGTACTATCAGTTTGTTTTTAAAGTTATATCAATATTATTTTACTAAGATTTTTTTTAATTCAAACAAATTTTTGAAAATTTCAGATATGTGGAAAAAAAATCTAGAAGAATTTTTTTTCACTTTACAGGGTTTTTCAAAATTTTAGGAAAAATATGTCTTTTAGAAATTTCGGTGAAATAAAACAATATTATAAATTTTCGGAAATCTTTCTATGTTTTCAAATATGTTTAATCTCTTCCAAACTTTAAAAATTCCTCATTGTCTTATTAACTGACTCGAATTTTTTCTATTTGGGGAAATTTGTCAAAATTAAAACAATTGCCTTAAAATCTTTCAGATTTTTTGTCGACGTTTTTTAAAATATTTTAAAATTTTCTTTAGAAAATATTATCACAAAATAAAAAATTAGGTCAAATTTTGCCAGGGATCTAAACAAATTTCTTTTATTCTATTGAAAACATTGTTTGAAACATTGAACAGTTTATAATATTACAGAATTTAAAAGTTCCTGAATAATAAAACTCCCAGACAGAAAATTGACGAATTATAAAATATCCGAACTAGAAAATTCCAGAATTATAAAATTTCCGAATTGAAACAATTAAATTTTATTTATTTATAAAATTATTTAAATAATTGCAATGAAAATTATGTTACAATTAAAATTGTATTTCATTTATAAGAAAAAAATTTAATTGTTTATATCTGGGAATTTTGTAATTCGGCAATTTTATTATTCGGGAATTTTCCAATTTTTGGAATTTTATTATTCGGAAATTTCTTTATTCAAGAATTTTATTTTTCGGGATTTTTAAGTCGTGCCTTTATTATATCTTTTGTAGTTTTTCCAAAAATTTAAATTATTTATTTTTAATGTCATTTTTCATGAGTGAAGAAATGCGTTTTATCGAAAAATAGAACTAATAAAATTTATAAAACTTTTTAATATAATTTTTCTTCTTACAATTTTTGTTCACCTTGCATAGTTTGAACAACAAAATTTTTTTTTAATAAAATTTTCCACGATTCAAACAAAAAATATGCATCTTATTCAAAAATGGCTTCAAAAAATTTGTAGACCTTTTCAAAATACACAATTTTTATTTTTTACATTTCATCGGATTTTGCATTTTTTAAAAAGCATTTTAGATCGATAAAATCAGAACCGTTGGTCGTAAATGGCTGGTTAAGTAACTCCCCTTTTCTTTTCAGGCCTTGAAACATTGTGCCAAAGGGCAAACCAATTCGATAATTCCTTTGAAAGTTATTGTGTTCACAGAAAACGACAACGACAGACAGACACCAAAGTAAAATCCATTTTTTCTCAATCAGTCAGTCTGAAAACGTTGAGATTTGATGATATCCGCGATAGTCAAATTCCACATAAAATCAATACCTTCTAATTGAGATAAGAATGTCAAAATCATTTGAAAATTTTCCTAGGAATCTAAGGAAAATTTATTTACTTTCTTGAAATCTTTCAACATTCTTACAAAAGCTTCTTTTTTCGAAATCTATGAAAATCTACATTTTTTTAAACACTACTTGCAAACATTACATGTTTTAAATTATTTTTTTTTATTTTCTCAACAACTTCTAAATCATCTAAGTATCTTTTAAAATGTTTTCAATTTTTCCTAATTTTTTTTTTAAATCCTGTATAAACTTAAAATATTCTTTATTCTTTTTCGTAAATTTAGAAAATCATTTGAAATGTTTTAAAATCATTTCAAAAAATATTCTCTAAAAATTAATTTTTCAAAATAAGAAATCATTCATAAATTTTCCTAGGAATCTTAAGTACAGTTTTTCATTCCCTTGAAACCTTTCAAAATTCTTAAAAAGCTTCTAAATTGTTTGTTCGAAATTTAAAAAAATCTATATTTTGTTTTAAATTTTGTGAATTTTTTTAAAGTTTTAAATTATTTTTTAGTCTTTTAAAAACTTCTACAAATCTCTTAAACTTACACGGATAAAAAAAAAATCTTCTACATTATTTATTGAAATTGTAGGAAATCATTTAAAATGTTTTGAAATCTTTTTAAATTTTCTCTTCAAATTTATTTTTCAAAATGAAAAATCTTTTTAAATTTTCCTAGGAATCTTGACAAAATTGTTTAATTATCTGGAAAAGTTTTAAAATTCTTAAAAAGAGATTTTTCTCGAAAGCTTAAGAAATCTACATACATTTTGAAAAAATTAAAAAATTTTGTATCCTTGCAAAATTTTTCTTTAAAATATTCTACATTTTTTTCGAAATTTTCGGAAATGTTCTGAAATCTTTTCAAAAAATATTCTCTAAAAATACTTTTTCAAGATAAAAAATCATTTTTAAATTTTCCTAGGCATCGTAAGACAATTTTCTTATTCTCTTGAAACCTTTCAAAATTCTTGAAAGCTTCTAAATTTTTTGTTCCAAATTTTTCAAAATCTACATTTTGTTTTCAATTTTGTGAAATCTTTTCAAGTTTTTAATTATTTTCAAATATTTTAAAAACTTCTAAATACCTCTTAATTCGAATTAAAAAAAATGTAATCTTCGACATTAAAAATAATTTGAAGTTTCCTCAGGAATCTTAAGAAAATTGTTCAATTACCTTGAAATGTTTCAAAATTCTTAAAAAGCTTCTTTTATCTGAAACCTTCAAAAATCTAGATACATTAAAAAAAATTCTAAAATTTGTACGCCTGCAAAATTGCCAAATTTTACTTTAAAATCTTCTATATTTTTTTCGAAAGTTTAGAAAATGTATTAAAATCTTTTGCAAATTTTCTCTTAGAACTCATTTTTCAAAATAAAAAATCATAATAAATTTTCCCATGAATCTTCAGAAAATTTTATTATTCTCTTGAAACCATTAAAAACTGTCTAAATCCTAGAAAATTAAAAAAATTGTCTTAAAATCTTCCAGATTCTTTTTTTTCGACATATTTTGAAATCTTCAAAACATAAAATTAATCTTTTAAACTCAAACCTAAATCATAACAAATTTTCCCAGAAATCTTATTGTCGGTATCGGTAATAATACAATTCTTAGCACCAACAAAAACCAATCAGGTTTTTTGAGATAGGAGAAACGTTTCTATTCAAAAACCGGGGTTTTACTGAGTTCGATAATGCAAAATTTGACTGGTAATCTTTATAAGTTAAAGAATGAATAAAAATTTCTTTGCTCATTAAATTATAGAGAGCATTCTGTAGCGAATGATATTTTTTAGACTCACAAAGTGACGATGTCTGCATTGGCTTCTTTTACCGCAATCGAAAGTGGTTTTACGCCAAACTCATCGTGAATGTGTTGGTCTGCATGGTGTTTTAATAATAAACATACTTGGGCTGTGTGACCTGGAAATAAAATTCATGAAAATGAATTAGTGTGAATAAATGATTGTAAATTATAGAGCATTACCATTTTTTTATTCTATTCTTGAATTTGCATAATTACCTAATTCTGTAGCTAAGTACAATGGTGTTTTCCCATCAGCATCCTGGCAATTTATTCGAGCACCGTTTAAGAGTAGATACTCACAGGACATTACGGAACCCTAAAAATTAAAGAAATTTACAGATTATATTCTTCGAAATTTACTTCAGATATCGGACTCATTTCAGTGATCAAAAATAGTATTAACAGTGGCATAATTTCAGAAAAATAGTAGCAAAATAGTGGCATGACATTTTTTTAAATAATAAACTTATAAATCACGTAGACCCTTAAAATGTATATCGTTTCCATAAATGTATATCATTACAATTCATAATATGCATTAGTGTTAAAACAGACGTATTTTCATTGTCTCGTTTTTATAATTAAAAAAAATGCGCATTGAATAAAAAAAATTTGTTATTAAACATTTTATGGCAGCTTGTGTCGTTTTTCCATAAACTCAATTTGTTCATTTTCAATGTTATTTTTTATGATTTAAAGCAAAATAATTACGCATCCTAGCGTAAAGTGGTTCTAAGAAAATGTGTAGATACCAATTTAGGCGAAAAATTTTGTTAAATAAAAAGTTATTGTAACTTGCGCCGATTTTCCAAAAAGTTAATTTTTGTATTTCTAATGTATTCTTATAACAAATTTTTAGACCTTTTTTGTTTCAACAACTTTTGTCTATTCATTTTTTTTCGTCTTTCGTGTCGTCTTTCCAACAATTTATTTTTCTTTATTTTTAGTCTTATTTTTTACGATTATAAGAAAATCTACTCGTCCTAACAAAAAATGATTAATAACAAATTTGTAGATCCTTTTTGGGTGAACAACTTTCGTCTATTAACTTAGTGACATTTTTTTCAAAATAGAGGCATCGCTAAAAAAAAGTATCAAATATGACAGGCCTCGGACTCACTTTATGGATCAAAAATAGTGTAAATGGTGTCACAAATTTTACAAAATAATGTCATAACATTTTTCAAGTATTAAAAATTAACTTCAATTTTTATTTAAAATGTTATTCTTTAGTCTGTGAATTATCAAAATTCTGATTTATGTATCGCATGTTTTACTTCCTGGTTGAAAACTTTAGTAGAAATTTAATTATTTGGTTGAAAATTCGTCATTTTTGGTTAAATCCAACCGTTTTTCATTTTCAATTAGATTTTGTTGTTGAAATATCAACTATTACATATTTTTGTTGCAAATTTATCTTTTCAGGTTGCAAATTCGAATCCTTCGCTGAAAGTTGAACTACTTTTTCAAAAGTTAATTTTTTCGGTTAAAAATTCACAATTTTAGGTAAAAATTCGTTTTTTTTTGTTGTCAAAAATTAATTTTTGTATCTGAAAATTTAACTACTTTGTTAAAAATTCAACTGATTGGTTGTAAATTAACTTTTTTTTTGTTGAAAATTCATATTCTCGGATTTAAAATTCAACTCTTAAATAGAAAGTTCGTTTTTTTAATTGAAAAGTAATTCTGCTTAATAAAAATTCAACGACTCCATTTTTGGTTAAAAAAGAATCTTTTTTAGTTTAAAAAATCAACTATTTAGTTAAAAATGTTGAGATGTTTTAAATTGAAAATTTAACTATTCTGTAAAAAATTCAAGTGCTTTGTTGATAGCTGATCTTTTTGGCATGAAAATTCGACATTTTGGATGCAATTCTTTTTCTTTTCTGACTAAAGAGACTTTCTTGATTGAAAATTCGTCTTTTTGACTTGAAAATTCAAAGTAGTTGAACTGCTTTAGTTAAAAATTGTACTGTTTGGTTGGAAATTAAACAATTTTGTAAAAACGTTATTCTTTTTGGTTAAAATTGAAATGTTTTTTTGAAAATTCAACTGTTTTGGTAGAAAAATAACTTTTTGTTGCAAATTCATATTTTGGTGTTGAAAATTTAACTGAAATCATTTTTGAATGAAAATTCAACCACCTTTTTTTATTTATCTTTTTAGTTTAAAAATTCATTTGTTTTATTAGAAATTTCATCTTTTTTTGGATAACAATATAACTTTTTGGTTGAAAATTAATCTTCTTTGGTTGAGGATTCAACTACTTTGTTGGAAATTCGTCTTTTTCGGTTCAATTCGACTGTTTTTTATTTAAAATGAAAATGTTTTCTTGATTAAGGTATCATTACATTTTTTGTTGAGAAATCCATGATTCATTTTTTTTTTTTTTTAATTCAGCTACTTGGTTGAAAGTTAATCTACTTTCTTAATTCATAAGAAACAGTCAGTTTTTGCCAATGGTCTAACGTTATTTTTGGATGACCCCTAAATAAATTCAAGAAAAAAATTTTGTCGTCAAAAATTACGTAAGATAGGAAGAGAGTCCCAATCTTACGGAATCTAACAAAGGGGGGTACGTGGTTCAAAGTTTCAGAAAACAACTTTACGTAATTAATTCACGGCCCCTGATCAAACATTGAGATAATTTTATGCCAATTACCGAAGAAGTTCAAAAATACTTTTTTAAGGAAAAGTGAAGAAATAGTGGCATTAGTGGACAATTGTGAGAAAATAGTGTCTTCAGTGTCATTTTTTTCTCCAAATAGTAGCAAAATAGTGTCATCGCTAAAAAAAAGTGTTAAATAGTGTCAATAGTGGTATGAGTCCGAGCCCTGTTATTTCTAAAATATTGCGTATTTGCAGAGTATTCTAAGGCAAAAAATTGGATAAATTACTCACACTGATGATCGCTTGGTGAATTGCATTGCGCCCTCTGTCATTAATATTCGACCACAATTTGTCTGCACCAGCAGCTAAAGCGGCGCACATAACAGGGAGATTATGCGCAGCAGCAGCCTTATAAAGCAACATTTCCGGATGCAAATTTTGAATATCTTCTTCATCAGCAAACTCCTCTTCTTCCCCAGCCGTAGAATCCTGATCCGAACTCAGTTCTAAACTCCCCTCGATCATCGGTTTGGGTAAATCACAGCCAAACATGAGAATATCAGACTCCTTCACCTTCTCTTTGAATTTCTCAGTTCCAATATCTTTGTTCTCTGATCGATCGCAAACATCATTCGTAATTCCTGCCAGCGAAAAATCGTCGCTTCTCAAAGAGGAATTGCACTCTGAACTCTCCTTACAATGCCCAGTTTCTATTAGCGATAATCCTGCATTTTCCAGATCAGTGTCGATAGATTTTGGCTGTGAGGATCGAGTGAGAATTTTGTTATACAGGGTAGATTCGTTTTTAAGTTCTGCTTGTGTGATGTCCTCTGAACTGAGAGAATCCCTTTCGACTTGCTTATTTTTCTCAATGGAACACAAACTCTCGGTTGAATTTGTTCCATCAGAACTTACAGATCTGGCTTCTTTTAGAGAAGTTAAAGTGGACATTTTATTGCGACCAGTTGCGTCAGTTTTGTCGCGACTTCGGGGCCTTCTTCGAAGCTTTCGGACGCTCCATTTGCGGAAGTGCATCGATTCTCTGCTCGTGTGTTGTCCTGTTATTAGACTGGTCAAAGGTTTCACGAATTTTCGGTCAACGTACTTGGCTTTTATCCATGCCTCGCGAATATTCCTGTAAATAAAGAGAAATTAGGGATCTTTTAAAATGATGATGACTATTATACAAAATTCAGTATAGGTCTATAATGATTTTCCTATAATTTCCTTATAATTTTTTCGCGATTTTAGAAAAAACCTTATAAGAAAATTAGTATAGAGCGATTTCATTTTAAATTTATTTAAAGCGATTTCATCACATCTCATAAATACAATTTCACGAGATTTCGAATGATTTCAAAGATTTCCAAAAATTTCAACTAATTTTAAAGAATTTTCTTGGTTTTCAAAGAGATTTAATAATATTTCCACGGATTTCAATGAATTTCGTAAAATTTCGAAACATTTCAAGGAATTTCAGAGGATTTTAAGGGATTTCAGAGGATTCCAAAGATTTCCAAACACTTCCGAAGATTTTAAGGCATTCTAAAGGATTTCAAAAGATTAAAAAAATGCCAACGGATTTCGAAGAATTTTGTAGGCCTTCCAAAGATTTCAAGGAATTTCCTGAGAACTTCGAAGAATAAATTAAATTATATGAAATTTCAAGGGATTTTGAGCAATTCAATAGATTTCAAGGAGGTTTAAGGTATTTCAAGGAAGTTCAAAGATTTTTAGCGCGTTTAAGGGTTTTTCTTTAGAGAACTTTGTTTAATGCGTTTGATTTAATCAACATTCATGGAACTTCAAATGACTTTTATTCCTCTTATTGGATTTTTTCGATTTTCATAGATTTCTAGGTATTTTAACGAATTTTTAGAGAAAAAGAAGGAATAATTTATATTTCATTTCAAGGGATTTCATACGAATTTCAATAATTTGAAGGAATATGAAAGAATTCCAAAAAATTCCAAATATTTGAAAGATTTTAAGTTATTTTGAAAGATTGCAAAAAAGCCGGTAAAACTTCCGAAGATTTGAAAGGATTTTACCAAGTATATGGGATTTAATAGGATCTCCAATTCTTTCAAAGATCTTCTGGGATTTTACCAATTTTAAGGAATTTCAATGTATCTCTAGAGAACTGTAGGAAATAAATTCAATTTATTTTATTTTCAATCAATTTTAAATGATGCATGCAGACTTCTTGCAATTTTAAAGATTTCATATAAATTCAAAACAGGATGAAACTTTTAAAGGGATTGTTACAAATTTTGACAGCAGACTTTACAGCCTAAAATAGTCTCAAAATAGGGCAAATAGGGTGATTTCCCAAGAAATTTCAACTTCACCAAAACAGATGAATTTTTAACCAAAAAGATGAATGTCCATCCAAGAAGGTTAATTTTTTACTGAACAATACCAATGTTCAACAAAATAGTTGCGTTTTCGACACAAAAATATAACTTTTCAACCAAATAGTTGAATTTTTAATGAAATAATTTAATTTGAAACCAAATAATTAAATTTTCGCCCAAAAAAAGATGAATTCTGAACAAAAAATATAATAGTAGACTTTTCAACCAAAAAGAATTATCTTTCAACCAAAAATAGATGGATTTCTTTAATTTGATATTGAATAGCATTTTTAATACCATAGATTACTATAGATTTCACACATAGATTAATTAAATTTTTTTACATAAAATTTAAAATGAGATGGATTAAAGTGACTAAAAAGTGACTTAAGTGACTGTGTGGCAGCCCTGGCAATCCCACGCAATCCTGCCATCTAGTGTGCACCATAAATCCGAGAAATTATTAAAATAAAATAAATAAAACAGAACAATATAGATAATAATAATATTAAATGATTATCTATCTAATAATTATACTATATAATTATGTATCAAAAAATCATAAGCCTGAGAGAAAAATGAGCTTCCTCATTTCTTACCCCATAAATAATAATAAAACATGAATAAAAATGAATAATAAAATAAACCCCTCGCCTAAAACATACCCGGTACATTTTGCGGTTGCTCTCGTGATATCGGGAGGAATCGGCAAAGCTTCGTAGACGTTGTTGACAACCGTGTTTCCCAACTCGGCCATAACTTTAAGTATTTCTGGCTCCCAATCGTCGAGAGTCAACGATCTAACTTTGCTGTAATGAACTCCCAGGCTCCTGTGCACACCCGAACAGGCTGAAATGAAAATAAATGTGCATTAAATATAGAAAACTCAGAAAATGATAATATATAAAAAAGAAAGTTTTCTTTTTTTTATAATTGGAAACAAATTATATTATTCTCACCAATGCAGAGAGTGATTCCAAGATTGATACTCGCCCATCTTGGATTATCACCACCGCAATCACAACAAAGATCGTTTCCTGGTATTTTCAGCAACTGTTCCCAAACTCTACAAATAAAATGTTAAATAAAAATAGTGTTTAAACTGAAAATTATGAAAGCGTTCAAAATTGACCAATGCTATTTTGAATTGAAGAATCTCGAAATTGAACGATTTCAGTATAAAATTTCGAAAATAAGACAATTTCAAAATGTTAAAAATTGAACATTTTCAGATTAGAATTTTAAAAATTATATCATTCCAAATTCGAAGAAATTAATATTTTATTATTTCTAATCAAAAGCTTTTAAAATTTGAAAATTTCGAACAGAAGACTTTACAATTTAAATAATTTTTAATTCAAAGCGATTAAAATTTGACAATTTGAAATTGAAAACTAAATGGAATATTTCAAAGTCAAAGCTTCTGAAATTCTAGAATTTAAACTTTTAATTACATAAAGAATTATAATTTATATTAAAATTAATTAAACAAATTTTTCTATGATACAAAAAATCACCGTTATTTTCACTGTCTGAAATGGAAAAATGTTCAATTTTAAACCTTTAAAATTAAGTTATTCTAAAAACTCGTGAAAATAAATACTAATTTTAAATAGGAAAGATTAAAAATGAAATAAAATAGTCACCAAGAATTGTGATATTAAAACTTTTTTATACTCGAACTCTTTCAAATTTCCATTCTTAAGTAAATTTAAATCGTTTAAAAGTGAACAATTTTTAAATTGTTAATCATACTTCCCAGAATTCAATCATTTCCATTTTAATCGCGAAATTAATACTTATGAAAGGGAAAAACTGAAAATGTAGCATTCAACATGGAAATTCAGAACTCAAAAATTGTAACGATTCAAAGTTAAAGAAATTATTCACTGACTGAGGCAACCATTTCAGATAGTTAAATTTTTATTTATTTTAAACAATACCTTTAAAAAAATTTAATTTCAAATCGTTTAATTTTTAACACTTTATTTCATTTTTTGAAATATTGAGAACAAATATTTTTCAAATTTAAATTACTTACTTTTTTAATCTTCATCTAAAAATCGGACAATTTTAAGATATAACATTGGAAATTAAAATATAAAAAATACAAAAGAAGATTTGCTATTTATGATTCCAATGTTTGAAATTTCACAATTTTAAGCCCCTCAATTCGAAATTGAGTTTTAGATGTTCAATATTTTGGAACAGTTTCAAATAAGAAGTAGTTCAATTTTCAATACCTAATTCTAAATTCATCACATTGTAAATCTTGAATTTGAGACATTATTGTCTTAATTTTTCTTCGTTTTGAATTTATTTTGAAGGAATTTATTTCAAAATGGTTTCATTAAAAATCCTTTAAAATGAAAAATGTGCAACATAATAAGTCTTTCAATTTCATATTTGAAGGGTGGCAGTACATAACTAGATAACAAACAAAATCGGAATTTTGCAGGAGAGCGCGAAAAAATTATGTTCAGTCGAAATCAGCACTTAAAGATAAGAAAAAATTTACTTCCTAGATGACGTGTTGCTGATTCAAGCCCAAAACATTTTATTAGAAAATGTTATTTCGAGGATATAGATGTGTCAGTGAACAATATGAAAGTGAAGCTGACCACAAATTGAAACAGGCTCGGCTGCGGTTTGCGATAAAAAATTTAAAATCGTCAGTATTAATAGAAACTGAAACTTACTTTCTAAATATTGAGTTTCTGAATGTGGGTGAATTTTAAGTTACAATTTCAGAGGTTTTATAAATCGGCTTTCGGTAGAAATTGAAAATCGAATTTTCAATTTTTTACAAAAAGAAAAACTTTCTGCTAAGATATAGGGCCGCTGAATACGAATAATAAAAGTTTTATATCAAAAAATTGCTTTGTTCCGAGAAATTAAAAATAAATATGCAATAATAATTTCAAGAAATCGATGCTGAAGGTAAGGAAAAAATGATTACTATGCTCAAATCCTAAGATAAAATTTTAACTAAAATTTAAATAAAAATTTTGTTTGATTAATATATTAAAAAGTGAGAATCCCTTAACAATAATAAACAATAAACACATTTTCAGAAAAATGTTGGTTATCTAGTTCTGTACTATCACCCTTCATTTTCGATTTCTGAGATTTTAAAAAACCAGAGAATTTCATACTTTTAAAATTGAAACCAAACAATTTGAAATATTTAAATCTATAGTTATTAAACTGAAAACTGATTTAATTATGAAAATGTCCTGACATTTTTAATATCTAAATTCGAAACTACAAAATTGTGAAATTTGAAACCTTAAAAAATTAACAAAAATTTCAAACCATGATGTTCAAATTTCGGCATTTTAAGCAAAATACTTTAGTTTCAAGGTCTTAAAAATAAACTGTTTTAGAATTGCGCATTCAAAATTATAATTTTAAACTGAAATTATAAAAATTTTTAAGATGATAAATATATTATTAATAAGTATCATATCTTGTAGTAATTTACGAATTTTAAATATTGTGTACCTTCAAAGTTTAATAAATTCTTCTAAAAACTTTGAAAATACATATTATGCTTTCTGATTGTAAACTTTCAAGATTAATGAATTCAAACGCGTTGCAAACTAAACAATTCCAAACTTCGTTTAAAAATGGAAGGATTCTTAAATTATCACATTACAATTGAAAATGCAAAATTAATATTTTGAAAATCGACAATAAAGCATTTTCATGTAAGTTGACCAATTACATGTTGAAGACAATTTTATGAGTTTAAACCGAAATATGGGCAATTGTCCAAAACCTTAAAATTTTCGTTAAATAGATTTTGTCAACAAAATTAAATAGCGGCACCTATTATCTTTTATATATTGCTTCTTTGGATGCCCAAAGATATATTCCAACTCTTCTACAACCGTTTACTTGATTCCGTAATTCGGGTCTTAAAGGGTTAAATGTGAACTGAATTAAGAGAACTCAATATAAAAATCCAACTATTTTTCGTTGCAAGTTCATTTTTTTTACGTTTATTATTATATTTTTGGCTGAGAATTCATCTTTCTTGGTTGAAAATTTAATGATTTGGTTAATATGTAACTATTTTGTTGAAAATTCAACAATTTCGTTATAAATTCATCCGTTTTGTTTAAAACTCAACTGTTTCTGTTAAAACCCCGATTTTTTGGAGTTAAAAATTCAACTATTTTAGTAGAAAGTTCGACAATTTGCTTAAAAATTCAACTGCTTCTTAAAAATTTTTTTTTTTTTTTAATTTGAAAATGCAACGATTCGGTAGAATTTTTTTTACTTTCTTGAACTTTTTTGGTAGAAACTACCATTTTTATGTTTAAAAATGCAACTTTTTCGTTAAAATTTAATCGGTTTTGGTTGAGGAGTCAACAATTTTATTGAAAATTCGTCTTCTGGATGAATTCGGCTGTTTCCGACTTGAAATAATATTTTCAAGTTGAAATATCAACTATTACATTTTTTGTCGAAAATTAATCTTTTTGTTTGAAAATTCATCAACTTGGTTAAAAGTTGGACTACTTTTGTTAAAAAAAAATTGTTATGAAGGATTCACCATTTTAGTTCAAAATTCATCTCTTTCATTGAAGATTCAACTCTAAATTTGAATTAGTTAAAAATTTTACTAATATCATTTTATGACTCAATTTTGGCTATGAATCAGCTATTTTAAATGATACATAAGTAAAACCTACTAATGTATCAGCTAGAATTCAGTTACTAATTGAAATTGGTAAAAATGGTTGGTTGAGGATTCAACTGTTTTTGATTTAGAACAAAAATCTTTTTTTTTATTAAATGTGAACTATTACATTTTTCGTGGAGAATTCGTCTTTTTTTGTTGTTAAAAATTCAACTACTTTCAAATTGAATTTAATATATCGTGAAACTTTCGAACGTTTCTGAAACTCATGAAACTTTTAATGTTTTAGTGAAACATTTCATCGACTCACATCCCTAATTTTTTATTTTTCAAAAGCTATTCCATTACATAATAAAATCAATCATTTTCTGTCACGATTTTATTATTTAATCGAATAGCTTTTAAAAATATAAAATAATATCCAAACATACATATTGTAAAAAATCATTAAAAAAAAAAAATAAAGTTTCGTCCTATGAAATTGGTATTATTGTTTGGCCTTAATTGCTAATTTGTTAATCCTTTAAGCTTACTTTGAAGGCCTTTAAAATTGAGCAGTACTTGAAAAGAATCAATTAAAAATTATATCATTAAACCATTTACAAGTATATCGTAGCCTTCGAAGTACGAATACATTGTAGCGATAATATATTGGAATTGAGGGTAAAAATTTTCCATTGAATTCAAATTTTCTATTTTGAAATACCTATATAAAGGTGGTAGTAATTGGCCTTTGGTCCAGACCAAAAGGTAAATATTAAAAGCCATTGATTATTACCACCTTCATTTACTCAAAAAATATATTATTTTCTAAAGCCACTTTTAAATGTGGGCAATAACAAATTAAAAAAAGTTTAATTACTTTTTAAGACTTTCACTTTGGAAAACTTACAATTTTGTACAAATTCTTTATTAAGAAATTCACCCCACATCACCTTCTGTTCAATTTCTACGTTTTAATTGGAAAATAAATCGAAAAAATGAATTCTGACTTGTTAAATTTTAAAAGCTACCAACTGAAAACTCTCTAGTGTATAAAGTTTAGATCAGGAATTATTTAACATTGAAGGAACTAATTTTTCATGATGTCAATAATTGTTGTGCTTGAAAATTTGTCGATTTGAGGTATTTTTTATTATTAGGGAGAGTGGTCCTAAGTCTGCACAGTAAGAGTTTTTGTCGAAAAAAGAGGGTGCGCTTTAATGTCTTTGGTAAGATACCACGATCCTTCATCTACAATTCTATGTCGTTCGGTGCAGTGTGGAGTGATTTTTGCAGTCGTAATGCAGCAGCGCAAAGTGAAGAAGTCGATTTTTTCAAGTCGATACATAATTTTTTCCGCTCAAATGCAAGAAAAAGGGCAGGTTATGTAATTTTTAGGAGGAAATGGGCAAACGATTTACAATGAAAAGACATGTAGGGAACAGAATCAGCGAAAAGTCAATGAGAAAACGCAGAAAATAAAAGGACACCTACCAGGGACAAGCAAAATGCAGTCAAAACACAACCAAACTAAAACTAATAAGAAATTCCCTGACATTTCGAGGTATATAAAAATTCCCTGACAATTCTAGGTTTTCTAGGTAGGATATACACCCTAAGAATCATTTTTAAATAAAGCACCTGATTTTTAGGTTTTTATCTTACAAAATATAAAAATGACGCACTTTACAATGTGTAAAAATGTAAAATGGACACTATTAGAATGACATTTCCCATATATCAGACATGAATTTATCGCCTGTATTATCAGTTTATGCATAAAAACTATTGTCCGATTTAGTTATTGTCATAGGCAAATGAATCTCATAGTCAATTAATCTAAACCCTATCATCAAACACCAATAAACTAGAAAATCAATTCCAAAAGTTAATGACAATTGTCCATACAGAATATTATTAATAATAATTAGATAAATCTAATTAAATGAAGTAATTAATGGATTGATGTGTACCTTGTTTTTGGTTTAGGCGGCGGTCTTATGGGTCCTTTACTATCATGCGTTTGGAGATAGAGAGTATTAACATTCGACACGGTGCCCATTCCTCTTTGAATAGCTGCCCCAATAGCTTGTTGCATTGCTGTTATCCATGCTAAGTACATCTCCTCACTATCTGATTGCAACATGTGGCTCCTACGTGATAAAAATATCGATTATTACCATTAAGTAGATGATTCTAGAACGCATAAAACAATTACATATAATATTATAATTTTAACCTATATACTTTTTAATGTTCCTATTTAAAAATGTTAGGGACCGTTCTTAAATTACGTAACAAAACTGTACGAAACGTAACAAAATATTTCTACCCCCCCCCCCATTCCTCTTACTGTACATAATTTATGGTTTCCAGAAATAATATGATATGGGACATGAATCTAATAGAAATTTTTTATATTTAAGATAATATGATATTATATTATAATAAGATAAGATAATAAGATAATAAGATATTATATTATAATATAATATATATTTATATATAAGATAATATATATATATAATACTTTGCAGGGTGAAAATTTAATTTTTAAAATTCCTTGATTTTTCCTTGACCAATTTTTCATTTCCCCTGACCATTCACATTCAAATACCGGTATTTTAATCTTGTAATATTTTCAACATAGGATTTTTTATAAACGGAATAAAACAATATTTTAGACACAAATTTTAAAAAAGACGAATTTTCAACAAATAAAGATTTTTCACTCATTAAAGAAAAAAGAGTTCACCTACATTGTCAATTTTCAACCAAACAGTTGCATTTTTATCCAAGAAAGATGAAATTGGTACTAAAACAGATGGATTTTTAAATCAAAAAGACAAATTTTCTAAAAAATATTTGAACTTTCATCCAAAAAAGATTTTAGTTTGACTTTTCAACATCAAAATATGTGTTTTAAACAAGAAGTAAAGTTTTTACGAAATAGTTGATTTTCAAACAAAAAGGATTATTATTTAACAAAATTGTTGAATTTTCAACCAAACAGTCACATTTTTATCCGGAAAAGATGCAATTTATACTAAAATAGATGGATTTTTAAATTAAAAAGACTAATTTTCAAAAAAAAAAAATGAAAAATGAATTTTAAACAAAAAGTAAATTTTCTACGAAAATAGTTGAATGTTCAACCCAAAAAGACGACAAAAAGTACATTTTCTACGAAAATAGTTGAATTTTCAACCAAAAAAAAAAACGAATTTTCAACAAAACATTTGAATTTTCTACCAGAAAGGAGGACTTTTTAACAAAATTGTTGAATTTCCAACCAAATAGTTGCATTTTTATTCAGGAAAGATGCAATTTCTACTCAAATAGATGAATTTTTTAATTAAAAAGACAAATTTTCAAAAAAATAGTTGAATTTTCTTCCGAAAAAGATTTCAGTTTGACTTTTCAGCACCTTAAAATGAATTTTAAACAAAAAGTAAACTTTCTACGAAAATAGTTGGATTTTCAACCAAAAAGGATTACTTTTTAAAAAAAATTGTTGCATTTTCAACCATTCAGTTGCATTTTTATCCGAGAAAGATGCAACTTCTACTATAATAGATGAATTTTTCAATTAAAAAGACAAATTTTCAAAAAAGTAGTGAAATTTTCATCCAAAACAGATTTCAGTACACTTTTCAACACCATAATATGAATTTTAACGAAAAAGTAAATTTTCTACAAAATAGTCGAATTTTCAGCAAAACAGTTTTCAAAAAAATAGTTGAATTTTCATCCACAAAAAAATTCAATTGACTTTTCAACACCACAATATGAATTTTAATCAAAAGGTAAACTTTCTACGAAAATAGTTGAATTTTCAACTAAAAATGATAACTTTTTAACAAAACTGTTGAATTTTCAAGCAAATAATAAAATTTATAACTAAAAAGATCATCTTCAGGAGGAAGCAACTGCAAAAAAAAAGGAATAGAAATATGAATACGAGGCAAATAAATAAATTCTCTAATTTTTCCTGGAAGAATTTTTCATTTTCCCTGACCATTAATATTCCAAGACCAGAATCTTAAACTTGTAACATTTTTAACCAAGAATCTTTTATAAACAGAACAAAAATAATTTCAAATTAAAATTGAAACATTTCAAATTTATTCGGCTTGAAAGTTATTTAAAGTTACGGAAATTTCCTGACTTTTGCAAAATTTGTTTTTCTAAATCCCTGACTTTTCCCGGATAAGTAAAATTCCCTCACTTTTAAAAAAAATTTTGGCTAAGTTTGTTTTTCACTCACTAGGTTTCTTTGGCGCGTAAAGTTAAATTCATATTAAATTTCTGTACAATTACTGCCAGTTATATGTTTCATTTGCGAATTTCCAAAAATTACGTTTATGAAGAAAGGACCCCCATTCCCCTTGAGCTGTTGCGTAATTTAAGTACGGTGACTTGAATCTTTCAAATATAAAATGCTTCACTTTTGGTAAAAGTAAAGATTGCATTTAAATGTAACTCACTTGGTGGGACTGAGAACTTCAAAACAATTCCTCCTATCGCAGTCGACAACAGGTTTCACCGTACACAAACGTAAATCCTCTTCCATAACCGTGAAATCGCTGTCCCCAGTTCGTTTGCGATATACCAGTTGATGATCTTTCAAGCAAAACCACCTCCTGTTCCATGTTTTGAAAGCATTGCTCGTTCGCTTGAACAAGTACCCTTCCATCTTTTGGTTACCGGACATCTGCGAGGGGACGAGATCTTGGTTGGTGACGTAAATGTGTCGATTTTCCATTTCCTTTTCCAATTTGGTTGAGTCCCCTCTCATCCTGCTCAGATCATCACTGAGGGTTTTGAGAAAAGGGTCCAAATCTTGAGCCAAGTCACTTCCCTGATGATAGAACGTGATGTAAGCATGCATGTAACTCAATAACGTCCCCAGTATTTCATGCCGCTTACGGGCCTGCAACATCGTTAATGTGTGAACATAATCCAAAGCAGTGTGACGAAAACACGATCGAGTAGCTGAGAGAATATTCGACGTCTCTTCATATTCCACAGGACGAGTTTTTGGTACTTGCGAATTCCGATTCAGGGCGATGTCCAAGTCACCGGATATTTTTTCGAAATGGTGTCGAGATTCCTTCACTTTTTTTATATCACTGTCGAATCATAAAAGAATAGTCAGTATGATAAAAGAGTCAAGTGGATTTTATAAATGAAGCAATAATTCCAGGAATTCTTATCATTGCGAACGTATTAATTCACTGATTAAAATCAAAGATTTTCTGTTACTTTATCAGGGTGGCCACTGAAACTTGAAAAAAAAATCCAGGCTATTTCCGGGTCAAATATTACATTTTTTCCTGGTTGAATTTAAAACATTTATAACAATAACTATTAAATACTAATTGTTTTATTACACAAATTTTGAAAAGTTCAGCCAACTTCAAGGTAAAATATATAATGTAAATTATTGTAAAAGTCATTTTAGGCTTCACAGCCCAAATTGCTCTCAAAAAAGGGGAGAGAGGGTGATTTTTTAAAGAAAATAGTAGAACAATAGGGGAATATATACTTTTTAAATTAATGTAGGTACCATAGACCTAAGATTTCAAGTTTAAATATATTGCATTATCAAAAAAAATTGAATTTTTAACAAAAAAAGATGAATTTTCTACCCAAAGACAAATTTGTCTTTTAAACCAAAAAGATGAATTTTTAACCACAACATTCATTTTTTACAAAAAAAAAAAATTAGTTTACAACCAGGGTCGGGGAAAGGCCTATGTCGTGTGTTGAGCACTACACACCAAATCTCAGCGTGTGTAGAATTCCACACACCAAATTTCTCGATTTTAGAGTGTTAGTTAGAAGAAACTGAAAAAAATGGGAAGGGGCGGGAGTAAAAAAGGGTGAGATCTGCATACCACTCGGAGACGTTTCTCCGGCCCTATTTATAATCAAACAGTTGCGTTTACATCAAATTAATTGAATTTTCAAGCCAAAAAGACACAACTATTAGAAGACTATTAGAAGACGTTGAATTTTCGACCAAAAAATATGATTTTTTAGAAAAATAGTTGAATTTTTAACAGAATAATTAAATGTTTAACCAAATAATAAAATTTTTGACCAAATAGTAGAATTTTCAACCAAAAGAGATCAATTCTGGACATAAAATATAATAGTAGACTTTTCAATTAAAAATGATGAACTTTCAACCATAAAAGATAAATTTTAAACATAAAAAGGTGACTTTTCTACAAAAAGATGAATTTTAAATCCAAAAGGAAGGATTTTCTATCCAGAAAGATTGATGTTCAACAAAACAGTTGAATTTTTGACCAAATAGTAGAATTTTTAACCAAAAGAGATGAATTCTTGACCAAAAATACGATAGTTGACTTTTCTAAATTCATAAAAGATGAATTGCCAACAAAAAAAAAGATGACTTTTCTACTGTAAAAGATGAACTTTCTACCATAAAGGACAAATTTTCAACAAAATATTTAAATTTGTATCAAAATATTTGAATTTTTAAGCAAATACTTGAATTTTCTACATATAAAGATGAATTTTCAACCAAATAGTCAAATTTTAAAACAAAAAATATTTAACTTCTACCAAAAACAGTTGTATTTTCAACCAACTAGTTTAATTTTCAACAAGAAAAAATTATTTTTAACCAATCAGTTGCATTTACAACCAAATAGTTGAATTTTCAATCAAATAGTTAAATTTTCAAGCCAAAATTTGAAAGCTGAATTTTCAACAAACAATGAAATAGTTGATATTTTCATTTAAAAAAAAAACGAATTTTCAACTAAATAGTTGAATTTTCAACCTATGAAGATGAATTCTCAAAAACAAAATGTAACAGTTGGTGAAATTTCTATCAAAAGAGAATCTCGAACTCATAAGATAAATTTTCTACCAAAAAGGCGAATTTTGAACAAAATAAATGAATTTTCCAACAAATAGTTGAATTTT
>CAKNYM010052630.1:475180-517085 GCA_932195095.1 Andricus curvator | reverse complement strand
GCAGCCGAAACGTTTCGACAAATTTTAAATTGAAATTGGACGAATTTTATTGATTTTGACCTATCATTGGAGACTATTTTGACACATATCTACAAGGTCGTGACTTATTATCAGCAATACTAATATTTATTGACATATGACAAATAATGATTTAAAAAAAATGTTTCTATGTACACATTTTTCCAATTTTTCAACTTTTTTGTACCAAATTTGACCCTAGGGCAAAATGTAGAGACAACATTTTAAAAATATCAACAATTTAGTAAAATACTGTGGAGAATGTTAATTATTTCCGGGGTTATTACAAGTTCTCACAAATATCTCCATTTGACGTCTTTTTGCAATACCTTTTTATCAAATTAACATTTTGCCTTCAACTTGAGCTTATTAGACGCAGAATTTTATTAACTTTCGCGCTATTAAGAGGTAAAAATTCATATTAATATGAGCAAAATTAAGGCACTTTAGCGATAAATCAAAAACAGGCGTGTAGCAAATTTCCGCCGGTAGCGTAGTTAAATTTTCAACAACAAAAATGTAATTTTCAACAAAATAATGGAATTTTTAACCAAACTGATGAATTTTCAATCTACAAAGTTGGATTATCAAACAAATAGTTGAATGTTTAAACAAAAAAGATGACTTTTCTACCATTAAGAATGCATTTTCTATAAAAAAAATACAAGTATTCAACAAAACAGTTTAATTTTCAACCAACAAGATTAATTTTCTACCAAAAGACGAACTTACAACTAAATACTTGAATTTTAAACTAATAGAGATAAGTTTTTAACCGAAAATAGAATATGTAGTTCAATTTTCAACCAAGAAGGTTAAATTTCTATTAAAAAGATGAATTTAAAATAGTTGAATTTCCGAATGAAAAGGATAATTTTTTTTACCAAAAATGGGAAAGTTAAGTTTTTAGTAAAAAATTATCAACAAAAAAACGAATTTTCAACAAAATAGTCAAATATTCAACCAAAGAGATGGATTTTCCAACTAAATAGACGGATTTCCAGAATAAAGATTCTTCAGTCAAGAATGAAAAAAAATTGTATCCCAATAATTGTTGAAAGTTTAAGCCAAGAGACGAATTTTCTGTAAAAAAAAGTCTAATTTTCAACCCGAAAACATGCATTGTTAATAAAAAAGTTAATTTTAAACAAAAAAATTTCATTTTCAAACAAAAAAGTGGAAATTTGTAACCAAGAACATTAATTTTCTATAAAAGTCGAATTTTCAACTAAAAAAAATCAAGTTTCAACCAAGAATGGAAGTTATATTTTTGTCCAACAAAAATTAATTTTAAACAAACAAAAAAAACAAATTTTCTGTAAAAAAAAGTATAATTTGCAACCCGAAAATATGAATTGTCAACAAAAAAGTTAATTTTAAACCAAAAAATTTCATTTTCAAACATAAAAGTGGAAATTTAAAACCAAGAACGTTAATTTTCTATAAAAGATGCATTTTGAACTGAAAAGGATCAATTTTCAACCAAGACTGGAAAAGTTACTTTTTTATTCAACAAAAATTAATTTTAAACAAACAAAAAAAAACTAATTTTCAACAGAATAGTTAAATTTATATCTAAAAAGATAAACCTTCAACCAAAAAATTTGTTTCCACCAATTCTATAGACGAATTTTTAAGCCAAAAAAATAAATTTTCAACTAAGATTTAATTTTATTTTTCAACACCAAAATATAAATTTTTGACAAAAAGTTAATTTTCTGCCAAAATAGTTGAATTTTTAAATCAAAAAGATGAATTTTTAACAACAAAACAGTTGAATTTTCAACCAAAAAGGATGAATTTTTATCAAAACTGTTAAAATTTCAAACAAATAATACAATTTTGAAATAAAGATATAATCGTCAGGAGGAAGCAACTGAAAAAATATAAATATAAGGCAAATAAATTACTGACACGAATATTATGTCAAGATGGCCGCAAAACTTAATTTTCAAAATTCCCTAATTTTTTTTCGACCAATTTTTCATTTTCCCTGACAATTTCAATGCTTTACCATTGATTCTTTTGTAAACGGAATAAAACAAATTTCAGATTAAAATTGAAAATTTTTTAAATTTATTGTACTTGGCAGTTATTTAAAATGCCTTTTATAGAAATTCCTTGATTTTTGCAAGATTTTTTTCATAATCCCTGACTTTTCCTGACCAACAAGATTCCCTCATTTTCCCTCATTTCCAAGTTTCCCTGACCTACAGCCACAATAATACAAGAAAAAAGGATTCAAGAAAAAATAATTGTAGTGGTTTTATAATTTTAAATAAATCATAAGCTTATCATCATTCAGTACCGTGGTTATCCTGATTTGAATTCAGAAAGCTATTCTCAAGAATATAATTGAGCCTACAATCATATCTGTTTGTGAATATTTGAATAATAATGATGGAACTTTTCACAACCGTTAAGTATTATTTTGTGATAAGTTAATGGGAAATCCATAAAGAATTATTATGAAATTCGGGGATAAATAAAAAAGAGTTTCATAAGTACCTTTGCTGTCCCACGAAATTCTTGCCAGCATCGATCATTGAACTACAGTTTTTTAAAACCTGAAAGATAAGCCAGTGTAAAAAATGAAATGTATAGATTTTGTGCTTGAATATGCAGAGTTGTTTGACGTAATTTAAAGACGAATTTTTAATTGCTTTCATTCAGATGATATAATGTTCTGTACCTTATCTAGTTTTTGCTCGAGCTGATCTATGTTGTTCTCGACATCCTCTATGCATGACCTGTAAATCATAATAATACTCATATTATAATGTATAAAAACATATGCTTTTGTTAAAAATTTGCATAGAAGATAAAGATTTCATAGCTTTTGCGAAGAAAAATTTGTAATTTTAATTTTTAAACATTCCGAAAAATTAATGATTTTTTTACCTCAAATAGAACAGTTAAATTTTCAGCAAAAAAATTAGTTTTCACCCAAATAAAATAAATTTTTAACGAAATAGTTATATTTTCAACCAAGAATATGAATCTTCAACCAAGAAGATTAAATGAAGGGTGGTATTATAGAACTAGTTAAGCAACAAAATCGGAATTTTTCGGGAAAGCGAAAAAACATTTCGTAAAATCTAAATCACTACTTAAAGATAAAACAAAAGTGCACTCCCGAAATGATACGTTGCTGATTTAAACCCAACAAAATACATAAGAAACAGTTCTCCATTTTTGAGGAAATAGATGTGTCAGCTGATGAACTGAAAGTGAAACTGACCACAAATTGGAATTAGCTAGGCTGCGGATTGCAATAAAAAATGTAATCTTCAGTTTGAATAAAAAATAAAAAACATACTCCCGAGATATTGTGTTTCTGAATGAGTGTAAATAAGTTTTAATCTAAAAAAGTTAGCTAATTCGGCGTAAATTTTAATTTTTTTATTAAACGATAATACTTTCCAAGAAATATCGATGCTAAAGAAAAGAAAAAAATTATTACTACGTTAAAATTTAAACTAAAATTTATATACTTTTTTATTTTATTGCTAGGAGAGACCACCCTACAGTAGATAATCATTAATTATAGGCACAAATATAAATAAAATAATCAATTCTAATTTAATACATTAACACTATCGTGTCTTAATTTTTAATTATATTAAATCAATAGTTTTACATATATTAGTATTTTAAATTAATGATTATCTACTGCCTCCCTAATATTAAGAAATGAGAATTCGAACAAATCTTTTTATCAAAACGTGTACTTGATTTTTTAAGCATTTTTTAATGCAACAAAACCCATTTTTGGGAAAATGTTGGTTATCTAGTTCTGTATTACCACCCTGCAAATATCTATCAAAAAATATAAATATTCCACAAAAAAATGGAATAGTTAAATTTTCAGTTAAAGAAAGGAATTATTAACTAAAATTCAACCTTCAAACCAAAAAATGAATTTTTAACCAAATATGCAGTTGAATTTTCGACCCAAAAGATGAATTTTATTGTCTAGCAAAAGACCAATTATCAAGAAAATACCTGAATTTTCAACTAAAAAAGATAAATTTTCAACCAAAAATATAATAGCTAAAATTGAAGAAAAATGAATTGTCAGCCAAAAAGATGATGTTCAAACTAATAAGATTACTTTTCTATCAAACAAGACAAATTTTCAACTAAAAAAGATTTTTTTAGTCAAGAAAGAGAAAAACTTTCAACCAAACTGTTGAATTTTAAAGCAAAAACATTAATTTTAAACCAAGAAGATTATTTTTTTTTTTACCAAAAAGGACGAATATTAAAAAAAAATACATGAATTTTCAACCGAACATTTGAATTTTCAACTAAAAAGATTAATTTTCAACCAAAAATAGAATAGTAATTGCATTTTATCACAACGAAGAAGATAAAATCTCAACCGAATATAAAACAGTTCAATTTTCAGTTAAAAAAAGTTCGTAAAAAATTTGCAACAAAATAGTTAAATTCTGAAAAAAAGCTCTTAAACTGAAATGATGAATCATCATCGAAAAAGATGAATTTTTAAGAAAGTAATTCTACTTTCAACTAAGCAGTTGAATTTTCAGCCAAAAAATATGAATTCTCAACGGAAAATGTAATAGTGAATATTTCAACTGAGAAAGATTTTCATTTTAAACCAAAAACAGTTGAATTCAACAAAAAACGAATTTTCAACAAAATAGCTAAATCCTCAACTAAAAACGATGCAATTTTTACCAAATATATGCATTTTCAACACCGACAGCGCGCACTGTTGGTTCTCGCGCTTCGTGCTCGATAAAAATGTATTTATACCTCGCGCAACGCGCTCGGTCTTTGTATTTCCCCCACATTTGAGAGCAAGCCTTGTAGTCCAGTCAATGAAGGATTAAAAAAAATCCGGAAAAGTAGAATTTTTTTCGCAGATACCTTGGGGATGGCTTTATAAAGATACTGTAAAAAGTCCCCAACCATATGTGTACGGCAACGGCCGCCATATTGTAAAGTGTTAAACAATAACATGCTTTTCAAAATTACTCGAGAATGGTTGATTCTAGGTCGAATATGGTTACGTTAATAAATGTTCACATTTTTATAGTGCACAAAAAAGGTTCTAACTGTTGTAGACGTATTATCAACGGCTACCGTTGACTGGACTATTGTAAAATTAAAGGTCAAAGCATCGACAACTGTTATTTGTTAATTGTGAATTCTCTTTTGTTAAAGCTCCTTCGGCTTTAACGAAGACATTCTCATCACGTATCAGGTGCTTCGCACTCGATTTTGTCAAAAACGTGAACTTTTCTACATTATGTTCAACACTTTTATATCAAATGTATATTACGCCTCCTATCAATAAATGATTGATACAAAATTTGTAGCTCTTGTTTTAGGTGAACAACTTTTGTGTTTTTATTTTTTTTAAGCTTGTGTCGTTTGTCCAAAAATTTAATTTTTTTATTTTCAATGTTGTTTTTTATGAATAAAACAAAAACTACGCGTCCTATCGAAAAGTAATTCCGAACTACGCATCCTATCAAAAAGTGATTGCTAACAAATTTGAAGATCTTTTTTGAATGCACAATTTTTGTTTCTTAATATTTTTTCATATCTTGCATAGTTTGACTACAAAATGGAATTTTTGATTTTTCAAAAACTTAAAAAAGTTGTTTTGAAAATATTGTAGAGTGTTCCAAAAGAAACGTTTTTCTATTTTTGACTTTTTTCATATCGTGCGTTTTGGCTTAAAATGTTCATTTTTGTTTGTTTTTTGGATTTTTGTAAATGCTATAATTCCGGTAATTTTTTTTATTAAAAATAGTCAGAAGGATAAATTGTTCGCCCTTTTGAGTGCTACTAATAACCGTACATAGAATTTTTAAATCTTAAAAAAAAGTGGTCTGAAAATTTTGAAAGTGCGCTCACTTCTTGAATTTTTATCCAAAATGGCTGGCTAACGAACTTGACCTTCATTTTAGTACACTTGACGAGTATACCAAAGCCCAATCCAATATGTCAATTCTTTCGAAAGTTATCGTGCTAACAAACTAAAAATTTACAGACACAGTAACACACAGACATATTCGTAAAAACCTGTTTTTCGGATTCTGGGGGTCTCAAAACGTCGCCATTTGCCAACACCGGGGGGGGGGGGGGTCCAATTTTACACCAATCTAATACCTTCTCTGACGAGAATGTAAAAAATAGTTAAATTTTCAAACAAATAAATGAATTTTCAACCACAAAGAAGATCTTCAAACTAATGAGATTACTTTTCTACCAAAAAAGATCAATTTTCAATAAAATAGCTGAATTTTCAAATAAAACAGATAATTGTTTTACTTAAAATAGAATAGTTACATTTTGAGTAAAAAAATTACTTTTCAACCAAATAAAATCAATTTTCAACGAAATAGTTAAATTATCAACCAGCCAGATGAATTTTCTACGAACAAGATACATTTTCAACTGAACATGGAATAGTTTAATTTTCAGTTAAGAATTTTAATTAAAAAAAAAAAGTTGTACAAAACAGTTAAATTTTGAACAAAAAAAAAAAGTTTCTATAAAATTAAAATGATGAATTATTATTAAAAAAATAATTTTTAACAAAGTAGTTCCACTTTCAACTAAGTAGTTGAATTTTCAACCAATATAAAATGCATTTCCAGTAAAAATGTAATAGTGAATATTTCAACTAAAAAAGATTTTAATTTTGAACCAAAAACAGTTGATTTAAACCAAAAAAGACAAATTTTCAACAAACCAGTTCAATTTTCAACCTAAAAGAGATTTTAACAAAACTGTTGAATTTTCGATAAAATAATCAAATTAACTTCAAATTCAGTTTATCGAAAATTCCCTGAGTCTGTTAGGTTTTTCCTGACATTCCCTGACCAGTTTAAAATTCCTTGACTTTCTGGAATTCCCTGACTTTCTGGTATTCCCTGACCTGTAGCAACCCTGAAGATCCTTCCTTTCAATTTGAAATTGTTCAATTTGGAATTCTTTGATCGGTAATTTTAATTTAATATTGTTAATACGTGGCAGTTAATTTTTAATTATTCAGTTTTAAACGCTTTCAATGGCTTCAATCTGAATGATTCCGTTTATGATAATTGTTATTTTGAATTTGGTTAATAAAAAAGCGAACAAAATTAACTTGTTGGTAGACTGTCCTACTCTTAAAAAAATTCTCGAACTTGCCATTACGAATCCATTTCCTGGAATTTCTAGGACTCCTCTGAGTAATAAACACGCAAAATGGCCGAAAATAAAAAAAATTACGTACCTATTTCAATAAAAAATTCATAATATTATGTCACGTTAAACAGCAAACTATGTAGTGCGCATTCCATCCAATTACCGTAACATATGTAGCGATAATTATTTATATCTGATGAAAATTGAGACAACTGGGGTTAAATTTAAAGAACGAACAATATATAATATAATAGTAAAATATTTCTGATAAAATCCCATTATTCAGTACGGTTTCTCACAATTTTGTAAATTTGCAAGTTTCATTTAAAGTATCAAAATATATCATTAGACTAAAAAATCATCATTGATGAAACGTGTTGGGTTTTAGATAAACAGGAATATCAGGGTGTTTACTCAAATCCTGGAATAAAATTCCCTGAAAATTCCTGTTTTTTTTTTACAATTTCACGAGTTTATCATAAATGAAACGTGGAATCCAAAGAGGAATCCAACGGTGACCTTGTATTTGACCCTGAACCCAATTTTCAAGGTCATTTTGAGGTCAGCTTTGTTTTTTAAAATGGGAACCCCTATTTTTTGTGCCAGAATAAAAAAGGGCGGGAAATTATACGTTAGGGTATGTGTTTAGGTTAAGGGTTAACTCTATAGGTTAGGGTCAAACAGATTAAAGGTCAAAGGTCACCGTTGGATCCCTCATTGAAAGTTACCCAGGGTTACCTTGGTTAATTTTTTTCACTAATTCTGCGAGATTCCTACGAAGTCCTATGACAGCGTACTTTGACCTTTATTTGACCTGTAGAGGTCACGTTAACCCTTGACCTAAACATACCCGAACATAAAATTTCCCGCTCTTTTCGATTCTGGCACCAAAAATAAGGATCCCATTTAAAAAAAACAAAGCTGACCTTAAAATGACCTTGAAAATGAGGTTTTTAGGTCAAATCCAAGGTCGCCGTTAGATTCCTCGTTGAAAGTTACCTAAGGCATGACCTTGTTTTTTTTAAACTAACCACAGAGATTTCTAGGGGTTTCCATACTTTTTCGCCACCCTGTATATACGTCTTCATATACTTAAAATTTAGTGCATATTTAACATATAAATATTTTGAATGAAAGATATTTTACAGGTAACTAGACAGCAGATAGACACCGTGTAATAACATGAGAAATAGAAGATTTTCCAAGCAAATATAGAAGTATATATTCTTTTAATTAAAATTAATGTGGGGCCATATTAAATTAAATTTAAAACGCTTCAAATTCCTAACATTTCTAGTAAAATATTACATTTTCAACAATATAGATTAATTTTTAACGAAAACTACAAGTTTTCAAACAAGAATATTAATTTTCTACAAAAAGAAGAATTTTCAACAAAATACATGAAATTTCAACCGAAAAGGATAAAAAAATTTTAATCAAAAATTGATTAGTTAAATTCTCAGTTGAAAACATTAATTTTCAATCAAAAATAAAAACGAGTTTTCAACAACAGAGTTCAATTTTCAACCAAAGTAATGAATTTTCCACTAAAATGATAAATTTTCAACCGGAATATGTAGTTTAATTTTAAACAAAAAAGATGAATTTTGAACTAAAATGATGAAAAGAACTAGAATAGTTGAATTATCAACCCAAAATGACAAATTTTCAAACAAGAAGATTAATTTTCTATCAAAAAAGAAAAATTTTCGAGAAATTAAATGAAATATCTTCCAAAAATTGATTAGTTAAACTTTCAGTTAGAAAAATTAATTTTCAATAAAAAAGATGAATTTTTAACTAAAATGATTGAATATTCAACTGGATTTAGTTAAATTTTTTGTTCAGAAAAACAAACAAATTTTCAACAAAATAGTTCATTTTTCAACCAAAGAAATGAATTTTTATTTGAAATAAAGTTACACCCAAAAAATTAATTTTTAACAAAAGAGTTAAAGCTTTCAACTAAGTAAGTAAATTTTCATTCCAAAAAAGAACGAATTTTCACAAAATAGTTTAAAAAACAAACTAATTTTTAACAAAAAACAAACAAACTATTTCGCAACAAAATATTTACATTTTCAAACAAAGTGATGAATTTTCAACTAAAATGATGAATCTTCAACTGTAATAGTTGAATTTTTAACCAAAAAGATGAATTTCCATTTAAAATGAATCTTTAACTAGAATAATTGTATTTTCAACCGAGAAGACGAATTTTCAACGGAAAAGATAATTTTTCAACCAAAGATATGAATTTTGAACTGAAATCATGGAATATTCAACTGTAATAATTACAGTTTCAGGTTTAAAAAAATAATTTGAAACAATATATATCAAAAAAATATATAAACTTTCAACTAGAGTGCCTACTTAAATTTTCATTAAAAAAAAGAACGAATTTTCGCAAAATAGTTCAATAGTAATATAAAGCTACTTTTACAAGGGAAGAATCATTATTATTCAATTCTATATTGCATATTAAAAAAAGTTAAGCACGGTCTCAAAAAAATTCCCTAACTTAAAAAAAATTCCCTGACATTTCCAGGTTTTTCCCGGTATAGATAATTCCAGGTATATAAAATTTCGCGCTCGATAATATATTTGTCTCGCGCATAGCGGTCGATCTTTCTACTCCCCCCATCTTTGTGCAAAGACCTTTTAAAATTGAAGATTAAAGCATCGACAACTGTAATTTGGTGATTGTTAAAGCTATTTCTTATTGTTAAAGCTCCTTCGGCTTTAACGAAAACATTCTCATCAAGTATCTCGTGCTTCGCACTTGATTTTGTCCAAAATGCGAACTTTTCTACGTATCAAATGTATTTTATATTTATTTATTTATATTATTTATACTTTATTTATATTTATTAGTCCGGGACTGCTCTTTCAGATATTGTAAAATAAAGTACAAATTTATTTTTCTTTTTTTACGAAAAAAAAAACAAAAACTACGCGTCCAATTAAAAAATGATCAATAACAAATTTGTAGTTCTTTTTTGGATGAACAACTTTTGTTTATTCATTTTTTTCGTACCTTGTGTCATTTTTCCAAAAATTCAACTTTTTCATTTTTAATGTTATTTCTTACGATTAAAACAAGAACTACATCTTGTCTACTTTGACCGCAAAATGGAATTTTTTATTTTTCATTATTTTTTTGGTAGTTAAAACCAGAACCGTTGGTCAAAAAATGCTGGTTAACGAACTAAACCTTTATTTTTGGTCCCAAAAACTGTGTGCCAAATTACAACCTAATCCCATTAGTCTTTCAAAAGTTATCCGGTATACAGACGACAACAACACCAACAACGACGACAGACGTCATCGTGAAACCTGTTTTTTTTTTTCGAATTCAGGGGGTCTCGAAACGTGGAGATTTAAAGAAATCCGCGATAATCAGTTTCACACAAAACTAATACCTTCACATTATGATGAGAATGGAAAAACCCGTGGATAAATGGGAAATAAATAACATAAATCATTCTCCATTTCTGAAATAACTGTATCAACATCTGAATATTTTTTCTTCCTTTTTTTCAACCAATTGTGCTAATTTAAGCCTACACAGGATGTTTGAGAAGGTTGAGGTTAATACCCTGTGAATAAGTCGACAGAATCTGGAAATCGTAACACGGACAAAGAACCTATATGCATACGTTTTACATACTTGATATGAATTACTTCGAGTCGCTATTAAAAATTAACATGTCACTATAGTTGAGAAAAACAGATGTGTGTGACTCATAATTCGACGTATGGAAAATCATAAGAAATCGTTGAGAGTAAAGGGATCACATCTCTGGATTAAACTTTCTCACCGGAATTTTGGCGTATCCCGCAGACACTCGTCGAAGTCGATGAAGGCCTTCATGATGAGAGTTTTTCGGGAGTACCGAGACTCAAGGACGAGTTCTTTTTGTACCACGAATGTTCAATATCATTCCCACATTCTATTTCATAAGAAAACGGTACCACATAGTGTAAAAAACGATAAGTAAACTTCACTGCAGCACACAAAACAACACAATGCCAAACCCCACTCTTCACTGTCAAAATGGTGAACGAAGTCAGCTGTTCTCGAAAAAGTGCTGCCAACATTTAAAACCTAAAAGTGAGGTTAACACGGTATTTATAGATTCATATTTGATATTCCCTTTATTCCCGTTATTTATTTAAGCTCCATCTCTTCGTTTAAATAAATCATTCTATATTTTAATTTGTTTGAATAATAATTGAAATCAATTTGTTTTGTTCTGTTTTTAATTTGTAATAAATAATATATTTTCGAAAACTATAATCGAAACTGATTCGATAAACGATGCAACGTCAGACCAGTCCGAGGGAAAACGCAATGGTTTGATGTTGATTTGAAGGAAATTTTTCTCTTGGAAGTGTTTAATTTCCAATAGATTTAACTGCGATACGTCATTTTAAGTAAGTAGTGTTAATTATATTTTATCTTCTCATGTTAGGTTTTTTAGGAATAGCTGGCGTAAATTTAGAGTCGATCAATAATTAAAGAGTTTCGAGTTATTGATTCCTAACCTCAAAATAGTTCAGTGTTTCGGTTTATTTTGTGATTTGATTCTTTTCTTGCTAAAATATTATAAAGTGAGATTCATCAAGACTAGATCGATAATTTTCTTGCATTATTTAAGTTTTGTATTTCTAGCCGATATCAAAATTTATGTGAATCTAGCAAAAATCTAAATCTATATTTCGTGCAAATTTGTCGATTGATACAAATTTGTTTTTCAGTAATTTTTGAAGTAAGTAATAAATGGAACGGTAAAACTATACCCACGCGAAGTGGAAAAAATTACGAAATCTTATGGCGACAATGCTAGTTCTGTCAAAACTATATTTTTCTTTTGATTGTAGTCTAAGGCTTTTATTATTGCTTATCGTTAAAAAATAAATGCAACTGGACTTTCATGGTATAATAATATATTTATTATCCAATTATATTTATTAATAATAAATTCAATTCTGTTGTTGGAAATTCGAACATTTTGTCAAAAATTCATGTTTTTTTGTTGTTGTTTAAACTTCGACTAGTTTGGTAGAAAATTTAACTATTTGGTCGACATTTTTCATTTTTTCGTGAAAAATACAACTGTTTGGTTGAAAATGAATCTATTTTGGTTGAGAATTCAACTGTTTTTGAATCTTTTTTGTTTGTAATGTCAACTATTAAATTTTTCGTTGCGAATTCATCTTTTTTTTGTTGAAAAATCAACTATTTGGTTGAAAGTTGAACTACTTTGTTAAAAATTCATTTTTTTGGTTGGAGATTGATCATTTTAGTTAAAAACTCATATCTTTGATTGAAAATTTAACTGTTTAGTTGAAAGTTCGTTTTTTTTATCTTCGGTTGAAAATTAACTTTTTAAACTGGAAATTAAACTATTTCATTTTTTGATGAAATTGACGTTTTTTCGTTGAAAATTCAACTATTTGGTTGAAAACTCATGTGCATTATTGCAAATTCGTCTTTTTGTCTTAAAATTGTTCTTCTTCGTTGAAAATTCATTTTTTTGTTAGAAATTTCATTATTTTCTTGAAAATTCAACAATTTCTTGACAAAATAATCCTTTTTGGTTGAAAATTCAACTGGTTTGGTAACGAATTCACATTTTCGGATTGAGAAGTCAACAACTATATTTTGATTCGAATATAAGGCTTTATTTTTCATGGTTTTTTTAGATTTGAATTTCTCAGAAAACTAAATAAATACGTATTGCTGTAATAGTAATATTATATTTAATAATTAGTTATATTACTTAATTATATTTATTTATTAATATTAAACTTGATTCTGTTTGGGTTAAACCTGAAACTAGTTTGGTAGAAAATCCATCTATTTTGTTGAAAATTAGTTTGGTTGAAAATTCAACTACTTATTTGAAAGTTGAACTACTTTGTTAAAAATTCATTTTATCGGTTGAAGATTCATCATTTTAGTTGAAAATTCATCTCTTTGATTGAAAATTTAACTGTCTGGTTGAAAATTTTAAATGCATGTGTACTGTTGCAACTTCGTGCTTTTGTTTGAAAGTTATTCTTCTTGGTCGAAAATTCATAATTTTGGTTAAAAATTTAATTATTTTGTTAAAAAATCCAAAATTTTCTTAACAAATCATGCTTTTTGGTTGAAAAGTCAACAGTTTTGTAGAAAATTCACCAACTTTTTTTCTTTCATGACTGAAAAATCTTTCTTGATTGAAAATTCAACAATTTTCTAATTAAAAATTATACATTTTTCGAAACTAGTAGAAATGTCTTCTTTTTTGTGAAAAATGCAACTGTTTGGTTTGTAAATCAATCTGTTTTGGTTGAGCATTCAACTGTTTTTGATTTAAACTTAAATTCTTCTTTGGCTGGAAATTCAACTACTTGGTTAAAAGTTGAACTACTTTGTAAAAAATCATTTTTTTAAGATTCGTTATTTTAGTTGAAAATTCATTTCTGTTTGAAAATGTAACTGTTTCGTTGAAAATTTATTTTTTTCTTTGGCTGGAAATGAATTGTTTAACTGGCAATTACACTATTACATTTTTCGTTGAGAATTCATCTTTTTTGCTTGAAAATTCAACTACTTGGTTGAAAGTTGAATGAAATACTTTGTTAAAAATTCATTTTTTGGTTGAAAATTCATTTTTTTTAGCTGAAAATTGAACTATTCCCTTTTATTGTAGAAAATTGATCTTTTTTAGTTTAAAATTAAACAATTTGGTTGACAATTTGTCCTTTTTTTAGTTGAAAATTCATGTATTTTGTTAAAATCTTTTTTTTTTTAGAAAATTAATCTTTTTTTTTTTTAATTAATATTCTTATTTGAAAGTTCATTTCTTGGTTGAAAATAAAATTACTTGGTTGAAATTCAAATTCTTTTGCTAAAAATTCTTCTTTTTTTTTTTTTAAATTAATCTATTTCAGTTAAAGATTCATCGATTTAGTTGGAAATTCATCACTTTGGTTGATTTTTTTTGTGAAGAATTAATTCTTTTAACTGGAAATTCAACTATTCCCTTTTTGGTTGAAGACTGATTTTTTTAGTTCAAAATTCAACAATTTGGTTGAAAATTGATCTTTTTCAGTTAAAAAGTCAACTATTTAGTTCAGAATTCATGTATTTTGATGAAAATGCAATATTTTTACTTGAAAAGTTTGTAATTTGAAGCTGTTTAAATTTAATTTTATATAGTACACATATTATTTTAACTAAATATGCACTGAATTTTAATTATAAGAAATAAAGTAAAAATTGGTCTGAATTATTATTTAAAATCATGGATTTTAGAGACAAATTCAAGCAATGAATAATTGTGTTTTTCGTATTATTTAATTATTTAATTAATCGATGGTGCTAGTATATATAAGAATATCTCGTAGTATACTTTAAAAAAGCTTTCCAAATTAAATCTACTAATTGAATCCCTAAAAACTGAAAATGATATTATTTTTAATAAACTCGGGAAACTGTATACATATCCCTTGTTGATTGTTTTAAAAAATGCGAAAAATTTGAATTGTTCCGTACTATGAAAAATTATACCTGGAAAAAACTTGAGATACCTGGAAAAAACCTGGATTTGTCAGGGAATTTTTTTTCAGGATTTGAGTGGACATGCAGATTATGTACTCTATATTAATACACAAATAAAGTTATTATTTCAGTCACTCAGTGTATGCTACTGCTTGTTTTAATTATCTTTAAAAATTTGATTTGACTTTTTGTGAACTTTTTTCGGAATTCCGTGCGACTTTTTTTGTAATTTTATGCGATTAATGCGACTTTTTCAAAGTCTTTTAGTCTATCCGAGTCCTGGATTTTAAATGTCAAAAATAAAGTAGACAATCACAGAATTTTTTTTTCTTTTAGAAACATTATGATGGGAGCCTCTAGCACAGAAAAAACGACAACAAACAATCCTTTAGAGCAGTTCGTGCTCTTGGCAAAAACAGCAAAAGGAGCAGCAGCCCTCGAATTAGTAAAGCAAGCGATTGAAACCCCAGGCGTTAATGTATTTGGTGAATTGCTGGACATGCCAAACATTAAGGAATTAGAAAATGGACCGCATGCTGCTTATTGGAATACCCTTAATTTATTCGCCTACGGCACGTACAAACAATACCTAGAAAATAAAGATAAACTCTTAGAATTAACGCCAACGCAAAAGAAGAAACTTCAGCACTTGACGATTGTTACATTAGCCACGAAGTCAAAGTGCATACCTTACTCAGTTCTTTTGGAAGAGTTGGATATCAAGAATGTGAGAGATCTAGAAGACTTGATTATAGAAGCTATTTATGCAGATATTATAAATGGGAAATTGGATCAAAGGAATTCACAGCTCGAGGTTGATTTTGCTGGACTCGGACGAGATGTACGACCTGGAGATGCCGGAATAGTTGCAGGAACTTTGTCTGCTTGGGGTCAGGCCTGCGATACAATTTTGGCGTGTATCGAACAACAGGTCGCAAAAGCTAATCTTGAGAAGCAAAAAGCAACGCATCATAAGGATAAGATACAGCAAGATGTAAGTTAAAATTTTTTATTGTATTTTTTCTTTAAATTTAGTATAGGATTTATTTTAAAAATAAATTATTAGAAACAGACTTGAATTTATAGTCATTAAAGCCTCGGACTCACTATTGACACTACTTAACACTATTTTTAGCGATAACACTATCTTGCTACTATTTCGAAAAAATGACACTAAAGACACTATTTTCTCACAATTATCCGCTAATGCCACTGTTGATTTCCTTTTCCTTCAACAATATTTTGGAACTTCTTCACTAATTGGTTTAAATAGTATGTTCGGCATCTCAACAACATGCCAAAAAATGGTCTCAATGGCTGATTAGGGGCCTTGACTAAATTACCTTCAGTTTTTTTCTGAAATTTTGAACTACGAACCTCTCTATCTTACATAATTCTTGCGGACTAAATATTTTTCGTGAATTTATTTAGGGGTCATCCAAAAATAACGTTTTACTAATTAGGGAGGGGGGTTATATAATAGGGATTATATAAAGGGGGCTCTTATATAACTCTTATCTTACAGTTTTTATGAATTAACAAAGTAGTTAAACTTTCGACCAAGTATAGTTTAATTTTTAACGAAAAAATATGAATTCTTAAGAAAAAACGTAATAGTTGATATTTTAACCCAGAAAAAGATTTTTATTTTGAATGAAAAATAGTTTTTGAACCAAAAAGGGCTAATTTCCAACAAAATAGTTGAATCCTTAACCAACATAGATTCATTTTCAACCATACAGTTGCAATTTTGACCAAAAAGATGAGCTTTCTACAAATAGTTGAATTTTCAACCAAATATATGAATTTCATCCAAAAATATGAATTTTCAATAGAGAAGATTAACGTTCTACAAAAAAAAAATGAATCCTCCACAAAATACATACATTTTTAACCAAATTGTTTAGTTGTTAACCAAGAAGTTTAATTTTATGCAATAAAAGACGAATTTTCAACCAAATACACAAATTTAATATCATAAAAGACGCATTTTCAACAAACTACATACATTTTCAATTAAATAGTTGAATTTTCAAACAAGAAGATTAATTTTCTACCAAAAAAGACGAATTTTCAACAAATCACATAAAATTTGATTAATTTTTAGTTTATATATTTTTTTTTCTAAACAATAAAAAAAAATAGTTGAATTTTTAAACTAAAATAGATCAATTTTTAACCAATAATGGAGTAGTCAAATTTTCTTTAGGAGAATTAATTTTCAATTAAACAAATGAATTTTCTAGAAACAGTTTAGTTTTGTACTAAATAGTTGAATTTTCTACCAAATTGTTTAATTTTCAACCCGAGAATATAAATTTCCAACAAACACGTTAATTTTCAACCAATCAGTTAAATTTTCAACCTAAAAAGGTGAATTTTAAAAGAAAAATGTCATGGTTGATATTTCAAGAAAAAAACAGTTTAATATAAAATGGAAATTGACGGCCCTGAAACGTACACGACAAATTATTTTAAGGCTGCAGGGGCCCCCACCTCTACCGCGATTCGTCAGTTTATTTTTGTCAAGCGACGTTCAGAGACCTTGGTGGGAGGCGAAGGAACTGCGCAACTTAAAATTTGCGCGTATAGGGGGGTTAAAATAGGCGAACTTTAACATAGGCGGAAGTTCACTGTACATACATTTTTTAACCAAATAGTTGAATTTTCAATCAAGAAAATTAATTTTTTTACCAAAAAAGATGAATTTTCAACAAATTACATAAATTTTCTACTACATATTTTGAATAGTGGATGTGATGTTAGTCCCCACATTTTATTTGATTAATTTTTAGTTTATATTGTTTTTCGTTTCTGAACACTTTTACATAAACAGTTGAATTTTTAAACTAAAATAGATAAATTTGTAACCAATAATGGAGTAGTCAAATTTTCATCTAGGAGATTTAATTTTAAGTAAAAAAAAAACGAACTTTCTACAAAAGAATTAAATTTGTTATCAAATAGTTGAATTTTATAACAAATTCTTGAATTTTACACAAAATTCTTGAATTTTTAAGCCAAAAAGACGAATTTTCTAGAATATGAATTTTCAGCTAATAATTTGAATTTTCAACCTAAAAAAATGAATTTCTAACGAAAAATGTAATAGTTGATATTTCAACGAAAATATATTTTAATTAAAAATAAAAAAAAAACAATTGGATTGAACCAACAAAAACGAAATTTCAACATATTACTTGAATCCTTAACGGAAACAGAATAATTTTCTACCAAACAGTTGCATTTTTAAACAGAAATTTGTTTTTCTACCAAAAAAGACGATTTTTCAACAAAATTCATCAATTTTCAAGCAGATTTTTAAATTTTCTACCAAATTATTGAATTTTCAACAAAAAATTTCATTTTCATGAGAAACAGATCAATTTTTAACCAGCCAATTCCATTTTTAACCAAAAAAGTGAAATTTTTCTACCAAATTATTGAATTTTCAACAAAAAATCTCATTTTCATCACAAACAGATCAATTTTCAACCAGCCAATTCCATTTTTAACAAAAAAGGTGAAATTTCTGCAGAAAGAGATGAATTTTCAAACCAAAAAGTATCAAGCTATTTTTTCATTTAGCCTTTAAACACATTTTCAAACTTCTTCGCTAGATTTGCTAAAAGAACAATTCTGCCATCTCGAAAATTGAAATTTCAAAAGGTTTCAAGATTTGGAAAATTTTAAAGGTTTCAAAACATTTCAAGGGATTTCTAGAAATTTCAAAACATTTGAACAGTTTCCAAGGGGTATTAAAGGATTTTTTTAATAGGGTTTAAAACATTTTAGAGTATTTTAACCTTTAACGGCCACACCTCCAAATATACCTTCAGATGTTTTTGGCTGAAAAAAGTCATGAGTGATGTTGAAACAATACAAAATCAGACACCCCGTGTGACCGTTAAGGGTTAATAGATTCCAAGGAATTTCAAAGATTTAAAGGGGTTTTAAAAGATAATTTACGGGATTTTAAAGTATTTCAAGGGATTTATAGGGTTTTAATCAGACCTACGAGATCTCTGCGGACTCTGAGTTGAAAGAATTCAATGGATTTCAAAGGATTTGAAAGATATTAGGGTATTTTACAAAATTCCCAAAAATTTCAAGATATTAAAAAAATTTTCAGGGATTTTAGGGAATTTCAAAAAAATTCTAGAGAACTTTAGGGTATCAACGAAGTTTTTTTAAGGGATAACGTCTAGTAATTTCAAGGGACTTGTAAGAATTTCTACAGATTTAAAGGATTTCAGATTTCAGATCAGATTTTTTTAACCCGGAGGGAAAAATTTAGTTTCTTTTTAGGAAAAAATAATTCCCTTCTTTCTAGAATTCCAAAAAGATTTAGAGTTTGCGACTAATTTTTTTGCCCATAAATTATTGGCCTTACTATACAAAAATATATGATTTAATCACAATTAAAGTGTCAAAATGACCCCTAAACATTTTTTTTTGTTGAAACAACGGAATTGAATTTTATTAATAGTGCAAAAATAGTAACCCCGAATATCAATGAATTATTGAAAAATATTGTAACATATAATAATAATATAATAAAAATAAATATTTTGGCACTTTAATTGTGGTTAAATCATATATTTCTGTATAGTAAGGTCAATAATGGATATCTATATTAATTTTCCTTTTTGTAAAATTTAGGGCTCATTGTGAAATAAAATGTAAGTAATTTCAGCTAATGAAAGAAATTTCACTTATTGTAATTACGAGTAAAAAAGTGGTAAAAGATACTTACATCCATTTCTGGGCAAAAGAAATTCATCGCGGCCTTTAAATCTTTTTTCAAAAATATGAAAAAATAGGGGATTATGTTTTTATGAAAAGGAATGAAGTTTTACCCTCGCTTTTTAAAAAATCGAAAATTTAATTTTCTATTGGGTACCCTAGTGTATATATTGTCAAACTATGTTTCAAAAATAGTTAACCCCTCGATTTAATATTTTTTTAATTGCATTATGGCTGTTCTGTTTTCTTATATTTGTAATGAGGCTTGAAATGAACATATTTCTTTTGTCAATTTACAGATTGCGAATATAAAAAAGGCGCTTGCAGCTCAAGCAGGAGGAGGCGGTGTTCAAGAAGCTGACATGGCTGGGGGTGGCACAGGAGCGGGTGGCAGTGAATCTGGCAGAGAGGCATTACCAGTTCCTCCAGATGCAAAGAAAAAACAGCAGAAGGCGAAGGGTATTAGAGGCAGCGGTAAGTTCTGGAAGACTTAAAAACCTAGTTAGATCCAAGTGATTTTCATCCTCGTTTCTGATGACTAACACTATATCAGTGTGCTTTTTTATACTTAGATTAAAAATAATCTAAATCTTTAAAAAAGATAAAAATCGTTTTCAAAGCTTCTCTACGCGAGATTTAAATTTCAAAAAGTTCCTCGAAGTAAAAATTCTCATGTAGATATTTCTTAGAAGCAAGCCTTGAGCTGCTGACGCTAGTGTGCGATGAAAAATCGTCTTCACTATTTAAGACTGCAAAGAGTTTTCTCAAAAAAGAGAGTAAAAATCAGGGTGGAAGATAGAATCTTCAATTATTATTAATTAAGTCATGTAAATAAAGTGTTGGAGGTATTTTCAAGCTCAGACGTTGCCTTCGTTGATCTTGTTGATTTTTGAGTTTGAACTTGAAATTCTTCGATATTAACACTGCTACCTTACTCAAAAATCCGGACTGTGTTTGTACTATTTCTTTTCACGAGCGGATTAGAACTTATGAATGACAAAGTACGGACTTGTGATTTTTACCCTGTGATACTGATATTATTTTCATTTAACGATTCGATAATATGTAAGATTTTGTCATCGAAGAAACTAAAGTACCGCCGATTGAGTCTTACCTATTGATTGACAAACTAATCGTCGCATAATCGCTTTATCGATGCCAAAGAGCACATTTCTCAAGACACATATTAATGTTATAAAGAGTTTTAAATTAGCGCTCCACGTTTTACCGGTTAACCGTTTAAATAATTCGAATAATTTCTACGTTTAACTGATTAGACATTTAACCTGTAGAGACTTTCATTCGGTTAAAGTTTCTATCGTTTTTAATTTAAACTAACTTCACATAATTCAGTTTTTCAGGTATCTATTCAAAACAAAAGGCATAATTTAAAACTCCCACTTCAAGAAGAAGCCAAAACAACCTTTTTTAAACTGCATAGATAATAGGGAAGTAGGGGAACAAATTATTTTAAATAAAATTAATTTGGGTATTATATTAAATTCAATTTAAAACGCTTGAAATCCCTAGCAGTTCCTGTAAAAATATTGCATTTTCAACAATAGAGATGAATTTACAATGCAGAAAATTAATTTACTACTGAACAAATGAAATTTTCATCTAAAAAATATAATTTTGCAACCAAAAATCAAATAGTTAAATTTGCAGCTGAAAAAATTAATTTTCAACCAAAAAAGAACACATTTCTAACAAAATAGTAAAATCTCCAAACCAAAATCGATTAATTTCAAACAAACAGTTGTATTTTTAATCAAAAGAGATTCTTTACTAAAACTGGAATAGTTCAATTTTCAGTTAAAAAAGTTAATTTTCAACCCAAAATAATAATTTTGAACAAAATAATTAAATTTTCAGCCAAAAAGATGAATATTCAACAACAACAAATATTTTTTAACAAAGTAGTTAAACTTTTAACCAACCAGTTGAATTTTCAAACCAAGAAAAATGTATTCTCCACGAAATAGATAAATTTCAAGAAAAAAGTTATATTAAACCAAACTGTTGAATTTTCTACCAAATAGTTGATTTTCAATAAAACATTATTGAACTTTCAACCAAAACGGATGACAAAATTGTTTTCAAAAATGGGTCGTAACAAAATTTTGTTTCACAAAATTCTTGAATTTTCATCATAATATTTAAATTATATGTCAGCCAGAGAATAATCTTCAACAAAGAAAATTAATTTTTAACTAAGTAGTTCAACGTTTTATCAACTAGTTGAATTTTCAACGAAAAATATGAATTTTCAACGAAATATATAAATTTTCAACTAAAGAGATGAATTTTCAACCGAAACTTAATAATACATTTTTAACAATGTAGTTAGACTTTTAACCGAATTGTTTAACTTTATACAAAACAGTTGACTTTTCAATAAAAAAGTAAATATTTAACGAAATAGTTGAATTTTCTACCAAATTGCTGAATTTTCTATAAAACATTTGAACTTTCATCCAACAAAAAGGATGACAAAATTGTTTTAAAAAAAATGGGTTTTAGCAAAAAAATTGTAAACAAAATTGTTGAATTTTCATCAAAATATTACATTTTTCAACCAAATAATAATTTTTTTAGCCAAAAAAGATGAATTCACAACCAAAAATATAATAGACTATTCAAGCAAAAGTATAATTCTACAAAGCTCAACAAAAAATAGTTGGATTTTCTTGTTGGGCTAAACAAAAGAATAATAATTTTGATAATTTATAGACTAAAGAATAATAGTTTCAATGAAAAGGAAAGTTAATTTGTACCTACATACACAAAGTGTGTTTGTCGGACTATGCAACGTTTTATGCCCTGTTTAAATTAAAAAATAAAATAGTTGAAAACTATGGAAAGTTTAAGCGAATGAACTTTTCTGCAGGTTAAAGGCCTAAAAGGTTTAAAGAAAAAAATATTAGAATTGTTTAAACGTTTTACTGGTCAAGCACGGAGGACTATTTCAAATCGATGCCAAATTCTAGGGCTTAGTCTAAAATTAACAAAGTAGTTTAGAATATAGATGCTCAGTGTCTCAGAATTTCGAGGTTTCATTTATTTCTTTAATTTTTTCATTATAATATATTTTTCTTCCAAATTTTTCACTCCTGGATATTTTTATCGGTCGGTGGTACACATTCACGTATTAAAACCGATCAGTGAATTTAAATTGGAGCTTAAAGAAATTTTATATTAATTGTTGAAATATTTCTTCACTGGTCAGTTTAATTTGGAACCACCGTTTTAGATTCGACGATAAGGTAGCTTAGCTTAGTGAAGGAAAAGAAAATGTTAGATTAAAGAGTTGTAATTGCTACTGGAATAAAAAGTCATTTATTTTAGTGAGGCTTTTTCTATTTCTCTTTTCCCTTAACGCCTCATCCTATACTATGGGAAGAATTCTCGAAGAAATCAGACTTTCATTCAGTCAGCGCACAGGCCACATTGAATTAGGAAGAGATTTTCATTTGAGATTTTATGGTTTGTAAGCCAGAAAGTCGACACACATCTAACGTGTACATATTCTTTAGTGTTCTTAATCCTCTTGTACAATTTTTCATGATCGAATTAGTCTTATATCATCCGACTAATCGGGATTTTCAGGACCTTCTAATCTGATTGACGACAGCATGAACTGACTCTGATTGATCAGAGAAATTGAGCAGATCCGGGATCGATATTAGGTGTGAGGATTTTGTATGCTGGGCAATGGTGCAACGCCATCTTCATCCTAATTGTAATTTTTGTACTTTTCGAAAATAAAGCTCACCTCTTCCGAACAATCCTGATTATTTATTCTCTTTGATTTCTTTTCATTAGTTTCTTTTTTAATGCTTGAATAGAAAAAAAGCGAGGAAAGTCTTGTAATTTAAATTTCGCGCCATAATTAGGTGGAAGTACGAGGTTATGCTTAAGTGTGGCCATTGGGTGGATTTTTAGGGTTGTATTTAGGTGGAAAAATTTTTAATATTTAAAAACGCTTTCAAATATAAAATTCAAACCTTTTATTCTGTATTAATATAAATATAAAAGTGTGCAGTGGAAAATGAACTTTTTTGTTGTTGAAAATTCAGGTCCTTTGTAGAAAATTCGTCGTTTTGGCTGAAAGTTAAACTAATTTGTTAAAAATTTATTTTTTTGGTGGAAGATTCACAATTTTAGTGAAATATTCATCTCTTTGGTTGACAGGGTAACTATTTTCTTGAAAATTCATGTTTGGTTGAAAATACAACTATTATTTCGTTGAAAATTCATTTTTTTGGTTGAAGACTCATCATTTTAGTTTAGAATTCATCACTTTGATTGAAAATGTAACTATTTTGTTATAAATGACTATTTTTGAAAATCAAGCATATAGGTTGAGAATTTATCTCTTTGGTTCAAAATGCAACTGTCTTATTACAAATTTGACTTTCATCATAGAAAATTAATCTTTTCCGTATAAAATTAATCTTTTTCGTAGAAAATTTATTCTTTTTGGTTAAAAATTCATCTCTTTGGTTGAAAATGTAAATATTTTGTTACAAATTATTATTCTTTGGGTTAAAAAATAATTTGTTTGATTCAAAATTTAGCTGTTCCATTTGAAAAATCAACATATAATTTGAAAATTCATCTCTTTGGATGAAAATGCAACTTATTTAATTTAAAAAATATAATCTTATTGAAAATTCGTCTTTTCTGTAGAAAATTCAACTATTTAGCTAAAAGTTAAACTAATTTGTTGAAAAGTTATTTTTTTTGTGGAAGATTCATAATTTTAGTTGATAGTTCATCTCTTTGGTTGAAAATGTAACTATTTTGTTACAAATGATTATTTTTTTGATTGAAAATTAATTTTTTTTACTTAAAGTTTAACTGTTTCAGTTGAAAATCCAGCATATAAGTTGAGAATTCATCTCTTTGGTTGAAAATTGAACTGTCTTATTAAAAATTTGACTTTATGGTAGAAAATCAATCTTTTCCGTGGAAAATTAATCTTTTTTGTAGAAAATTCATCTCTTTAGTCGAAAATGTAACTATTTTGTTGAAAATTCATCTATTTGGTTGGAAATTCAACTATTTTGTTTGAAACTAACAATTTTTGTTGAATAATTATATTTTTAGTTTGAAAATTCATTTTTTTAGTTGGAAAATTCTATTGTTTTAAATAAACTTCGTCTTTTTGGCTTGAAAATTTAACAATTTTGTTGAATTTTTTGTTCTTTCTTGACAGATAAATCTTTGTTGGTTGAAACTGAAACTATTTTGTTGAATATTTGTCTGTTTGGTTTCAAATCTCATCTCTTTTGAAAGAAATTTTTTTTTTAAATGCAACTATTTGGTTCTCTGTAAATTTGAACGTTGAAATTTTACTAATATTATTTAGTGACTCCATTTTAGCTACGATTTAGCTATTTTTGACCTACAAATCACTAAATATGACTGATTCATTAGTGAATGTGACTAATTCGTAGTTAGAATTTAGTGACTGATTGAAATTGGTAAAAATTTTAACTGATTCAAATCTACAGATTTAAAAATTAATTTGCCTTTGTTGAGGATACAGCTATTTCGTTGAGAATTAATCTTTTTGGTTGAAAATCCAACTACTTGGCTGAAAGATCGACTACTTTGTTCGAGATTCATTTTTTTTGGTTGAAGATTCATCGTTTTAGTAGAAAATTAATCTTCTTGGTTCAAAGTTAATCATTTATGTCAAAAATTCAATTCTTGTTGAAAATTCGTCTTTTTAGTTTGAAATTTTATCTCTTTTGGTAGAAATTTAATCTTCTTTGGTGAAAAATGCAACTATATGGTTGAAATTTAATCAGTTTAGGTTGCAGATTCAACTATTTTGTTAAAAATTCGTCTTTTTGGGCGAATTTAACTGTTTTTGATTTAAAACTAAAATATTTTTTGGCTTAAATATGAACTATTAGTATTTTTATTAAGAATTCATATTTTTTGGTTGAAAGTTTAACTATTTGGCTAAAAGTTAACCTAATTTCTTAAAAAATCATTTTTTTGGTTGAAGATTCTTCAGTTTAGTTGAAAATTTATCTCTAATTGAAAATTCAACTATTTGGCTAAAAATTCATGTATTTCGTTGAGAATTCGTATTTTTTAGTCGAAAATTAATCTTTTAGGCTCAAAATCAATCTTTTGTGATAAAAATTCAACTTTTTTGTCGAAAATGCGTATTTTTATTCTGCAAGTTCATCTCTTTTGGTAGAAATTTAATATTTTTTGGTTAAATATGCAACTATTTGGTTGAAATTTAGTCTGTTCAGGCTGTGGATTCAACTATTTTGTTGAAAATTCGCCTGTTTTGGACGAATGAAACTGTTTTTTATTTAAAACTAAAATATTTTTTGGTTTAAATATGAACTATTAGTATTTTCATTGACAATTAATATTTTTCAGTTGAAAGTTGAACTATTTGGGTAAAAGTTAAACTACTTTTTTAAGAATTCATTTTTTTGGTTGAAGATTTATCAGTTTAGTTGAAAATTCCATCTCTTTAATTAAAACTTTAACTATTCGGCTGAACATTCAATTGTCTGGTTGAAAATTCGTCTTTTTTAGTAGAAAATTAATCTTTTTGGTTCAAAATCAATCTTTTGTGATAAAAATTAAATTCTTTTGTTGAAAGTGCGTCTTTTTAGTTTGAAAGTTCATCTTTTTTGGTAGAAATGTAATATTTTTTGATTGAAAATACAACTATATGATTCAAATTTTATCTGTTTTGGTTTTGGATTAAAGTATTTTGTTGTAAATTCGTCTTTCTGTGATGAATTTAACTGTTTTTGATTTAAAACTAAAATATTTTTTGTTTTAAATATTAAATGTTTATATTTTTTATTGAGAATTTATATTTTTTGATTGAAAGTTCAACTACTTGGCTAAAAGTTGAACTACTTTGTTAAAAATTCTTTTTTTTAGTTGAAGATTTATCACTTTAGTTGAAAATTTATCTCTAGTTGAAAGTTCAACTATTTGGTAACTAATTGATCTATTTTGTAGAAAATTCAGTACTTTTACTTGAAATTTTTATGAATTTAAAGCATTTCCAACTGAATTTAATATAATATCCAGATTAATTTTATTGAAAAGAATTCTTTATTCCCTTACTTTCGTGAAAAATATTGTGAAACTTTGGTCTAATGAAACGTTTCATTGTTTCATGAAACTTTCAATTTTTCAGTATAATTTTTGTTACTAACTGCAATTTTTTTGCAAATTGTGTTCATAAGATCTGTAAATGCTGTAAAAATATGATGGTCGAAATCTAAATTACAACACAAATTAAAAATACCAATTCAATATTTGCATATTAATATTATTTATTATTCTGATACACTTTAATTTCATCGTCACCATTTAAATACGTATTTAAAATATTCTTAGCTTGTAAACACATCATTTGTTTGCACATTACGTTGAAAATTCACTTCCAGACACAAAGAGAAGATCTACTTCTTAAGGATGTTCAATGCGCAGAGTCCACGTCAAAATTGAGCAATTTATAAATAATTCTAAAGTTTGTGTGAATTTTGAGATTGACTTTACGTAGAGTACATCCTTTACTGCTAGGATTTCGTTTTTGTCACACCATTCCGATAATTTCGTTGTCTTAAAATCTAGTTTAACAAAAATCGACGCGTTTCGAAAAACACATTTATTTACACACTTTATATTAGAGATGAATGATTCATTTTGAAAATTACGAGTCACGAGTGCTTTTTGGTCTTCCTCGTGACTTTCAAGACTACTTATGCTAAAAAATGTATACTCATCGAGAAATTTAACGTTCCTCGAAATGGCTTTTATATTAACGATTTCTTAATCACAACACATTATTGTTTTCAGCAATATATAATTATATATAGTAATATTTAACATTCACTTCCGACTCTCGTTAAAAAATGACTTTATTTACAGAAACGAATTCTTCGCCATTTGCATCAAAGAGATGAAGGAGGTCAAGAGGAATTTGAAATTTTGAATTTGGATCCAGAGTCAAAGTAGGCTCCGAGCATTGGGCTCAGATATGCTGAGAAGCCTACTCAGAATTTTTACTGGAATTTCCTGGAAAGATTTAAAATAAACACTTTATAACTCTACGATTTTTTTTAAACTTTACATACTGGTCGTTGAAGAAATTTGGAGCTATTTTGAATTTAAATTTCACCGATGACTGAAGAACTGACTTGATAATAAAATGAAAATTATTTTGAAGATATGTTTGTCTTGACCCTTCAAGTAAATATACCTACAACTATTTTCTAGATACCTATGCAAGAATTTACTTGACATGTTTCTTGCTATTCGATCTTAATTCGTATTTTGCAAAGTTAGCGTTTTGCAATTAGGGCACAACAATTTTATGCACAAAAATTTAATAGCGATTTACAATATTTATAATGTGTGATAAGATTTTTATTAGGCGTCGTCATAATCAGAAAATTACGCAGGGTGTCTACTAACCTAGAAAACCTGGAATTGATAGGAAATTTGTTTAAAGTCAGGGAATTTTTTTGTGAACGTGCTTACATTTTTTCTAATTCGTAATATAAAATTAATTAACTATTTTATTGAAAATTAGTCTTTTTGAGTTGAGAATTCAACTGTTTTGGTAGGAATTCATCTATTTGGTTTAAAATGAACTTGTTTGTTGAAAATATATATTTTCAGGTCATAAAGTAAATTTTTTTGTTGAAAATTCGTCTTTAGTTTGAAAGTTAATATTTTTTGATAGAAATGTCATCTTTGGTTAAAAATGCAACAGTTTGGTTGAAAATTAATCTGTTTCGGTTGTGGTTTCAACTATTTTGTTGAAAACTCACCTTTTTTGGTTGAATTCGACTGTTCTTGATTTAAAATTAAATTATTTTTTATTTGAAATATCAACGATCACGTTTTTCTTGAAAAATTCAATTTTTTGGTTAAAGATTCATCACTTCAGTTAAAAATTAAAAATTCAACTATTTTGATGGAAATGCATTTTTTTATCTAAAAATTTAACTATTCTATTTTTTGTTGAAAATTGATCTTTTTAGTTGAAAATTAATGTATTTTGTCTAAAATTCAACCATTCCCATTGAAGATTCATCCTATTCGTTAAAAATTCATCAATTTTAAACTTAAATTTTTTCTCTCTCTAGACTGGAAAATCTTTCTTAGTTGAAAATACGTATTTATTGGTTGAATTAAATTGTTTTTTATTTAAGATTCAGATGTTTTTTGGTTGAAATATCAACTATTACATTTTTCTGTGAGAATTCATCTTTTTGGAAGAAAATTCATCGGCTTAGATGAAAGTTGAACACTTTTCTCGGAAATTAATTTTTTGCTTGAAAATTCATCTCATTGGTTGAAAATTTAAACATTTTATTAAAAATTCGTGTTATTTTTTTGTAGAAAATTAATTTTTCTTACTGATAATTTAACTATTCATGTTAAATATTCCATCATTTTAGTTGTAAATTCATCTCTTTCATTGAAATGAAGATTTTTAATTGAGAATTTAACTATTCAATTTTTGGTTCAAAATTATTTATTTATTTTTTGTGTAAAATTCATGTATTTTGTTTAAAATTCAACTTCTGTTGATGATTTAACTATTTTGTTGAAAATAGTTTTTTCCTCTTGGTTGATAATTATTTTTTTAAACTGAAAATTTAACTATTCCATTTTTTATGGAAAATTAATCTTTTTTAATTGGAAGTTCATTTATTTGTTGCAAAATTTATGTTCACCGTTTAATTCGCAAATTTTTCTTTTTGGATCAAAATTTAATTATTCCAGTTGAAGATTCATCATTTTCTTTCAAAATTTATCACTTTATTTGAAAATTGAACTATTTTGTTTACAAAAATTTTTTTGGATGAAAATTAATTTTTTAACTGAAAATTTAACTACTCCTGTCGCATATTTCATCATTTTAGTTGAAAATTCATCTCTTTCATTGAAATTAAAATTTTTGATTGAGAATTCAACTATTCAATTTTTGGTTCAAAAATTTTTTTTTGATTGAAAATTCATGTATTTTGTCTAAAATTCAACTATTCCTATTAAAAAGTCATCATATTAGTTAAAAATTAATCACTTCCGTTGAGCATTGATCTTTCTTAGTTCAAAATTGAACTATTTGGTTGAAAATTTATCTTTACAATTGGAAACTCAACTATTTGGTTAAAAAATTATGTAATTTGTTGAAAAATCATATTTTCTTCGTAGAAAATTGATCTTCTGGTTTGAAAATTCATCTTTTTGGTTAAAAATTCAACTATTCCAGTTGAAGATGAATCATTTTAGTTGAAAATTAAACTACATAGTTGGTTGAAAGTAAAACTTTTTTGTTAAAAATTCATATTTTTGTTTGAAAATTCAACTATTCCTGTTAAAGGTTCACCATTTTAATTGAAAATTCTTCTTTTTGGTTTAAAATTCAACTGTTCTAGTTGAAGATACATCATTTTATTTGAAAATTCATCACTTTAGTTGAAAATTTTTGCATATATTGAACTTTTTGAATGTGTTTTTTCAAAACAACTGGTTTTTCGATTCACAATGTTTCTTAGCCTTTTTGTTTCAAAAATAAATTTTTGCACAGATTGACTTGTTAATATTGTGTTTCTAATTTTCTTCTTAACAAATTTAGCTATTTTGTTAAAAATACGTTTTTTTGTTGCTAAAAATTAATTTTTAACTGAAAATTTAACTATTTCATTTTTAGTTGAAAATTGATCTTTTTTAGTTCAAAAATCAACTATTTGTTTGAAAACATCTCTTTTGTACTTGAAGATTCAACTGTTTGGTTGTAAATTCGTGTATTTGTTTAAAAAATCATTTTTTTGTAGAACATTAATCTTTTTGGTTGAAAATTCAACTATTTGGTTAAAAATGCACCTATATTGTTGAAAGTGCAACATTATTACTTGAAAAGTTAGGAATTTGAAGCGTTTCAAATTGAATTGAATATAGTACTTACATTAATTTTACTTAAATATGCAATGAATGTGAAGTATAGGAAGATAAACAAAAATTTGTTTTAATTATTATTCAAATTCATGGACTTTAGGAACAAATTCAATAAATGATCAATTATTATTGTAGCATCATTTATGGGAGTGTCTAAATGTACTGAAAAATGCCGCTATCCGTACCGAAATTTCGGTACAAATAGCCCCTTTTCCAAATCCTTCTATTCGTACCGAAAAAGTCTGATTATTCGTACCGAAATTTCGGTTCACATAACCACGACCATTATTTATTTGTAGTGTTTATAAATTAAAACACATTAGTTACTTTCTCAAATGAAAAAAAAAGTTATTTAATTTTACATAACAGTATTATTTTTATGCATTTAGATATTTACCAAGACTGAAAAAACATTATTTAAAATAAACTCGCGAAATTTTACACATGCTCTGATTCGTTTGTTTTAAAAAATGCGAAATACTTGAATGGCTTCGTTTTATGAGATACCTGGAAAAAATCTTGAGATACCTAGAAAAAACCAGGAATTGTCAGGGAATTTTTTTATGGGGTTTGAGTAGACACCCTGATCGATTAAAAATTCAGACAGCCGCTATTTATCACACATATTTCTACATTTTCCAATTCCTACAGTTTGCAGAGATAAGATAAAAAGATGAGAAGTTGGGAAAAGTTCGATTTTCTTCATTTACAAAAGACGAATTCTACTTTTCGATTGGAAATTATTTGATGATTCTGAAGAATTCATCTAGGAGTGGGTGACATTTTTTATTTGCAAAGAATTGAGTCTCTTTGGTAAAGTACTTTTGTGTACTTTATAAATAAAAGAGTTTCGACTTTGATATTTACAATATCTTTTTTTTCGCTTAAGAATTATTATTTTAGAATTTATGTACAAAATGAGTTATTTTATATGGAGCTTTTACCACTTTGATTATTCTTAGATCGTTTTATTACTTTATAATTTCATCACAGAGTGAAAGAAAAATTTGATTATACAGAGTGAACTAGAATTTAATGCAAACATTTAAAATTAAATAAATTTACAGGCTTTTGAATATTTTACTACTATTATCTACTTACGTATATTATTCCTTATTCATTTTTAATCGTTAATTCTAATAATTTTATGAAGACTGAAACTCCGATTTAGAATTCTATGGCATCTGATTCTAAGTTACTCTGTATATTCGGTTTCTTTTAATATATTAAAGAAATTTAAATGATTTTTTGAGCTTATTATCGGTTTTCAGAAATGATTAAATGAACCTATTTCTTTTTTATAATCAACATAGAGGCGTAAATAAATGAAAATATAAATTATGATATGTTCTTTGGCTTTAACGCAAATTGGCAGTAAAAGCTTTTCGATATCTTCGTGTTAATTTTGTGGAAGAATTAACAAAAATAGTGATACTTTTTTTAAAACTTTAACAGTATTTAATTTTTTGGATTCATTTATTAAATTTATTTTCGTTTTCATTTCCATTCCAAAATTTATTGTTACAACTAGCTTAACATGGTCATTATAAGTTCTGTCCCTGTATATTTTCCATTGTTTCAGAGGGTGTTAACAAAGAATATTTTAAAATCTAAATTGAAGAAAATTAAAAGAATCGATTCTAATTATTTTCTTAAAACTCATTTTTACTATAAATTTATAATTACAGTTCCGGTGGAAATTACCGACACTACTGTTTTTTGAGCTGTTGCCAAAGTGCCTTAATTTTAAATAAAGCAATTTAAAATAATCTTTCTATTTTTTATCGTTTTTGATAAATTATGTACAAATTTAAAATAAGTTCGATTTCAATTTTTTCAGTTACGATATTTGGTTTACAATGCGCAATTCTAAAATCATTTATTTAAAAATTTTTCCATTTTCGGGCGTACATTTTTCGTTTAAAGAATTTTAAAAAGCAGTTTTGAAGACTTAAACAATTAAAAATTAAAACCGTTTGAAATAAAAATTGTTAAATAAAACGGAGTGTCTCGTCGTCCCGAAATTCGGGATGATCGGGACGACTAGCCACAGCCTAAATAAAAAGCGTTTTTAGTTCATGAACTGTAAATATAAATAAATCAATGATTTTTTAAATTGACCTATACGTATTAAAAAGTAAACAATAATAACTTTACAAGACGATTCTGAATCCATTCAAAATTAAATAATTTACAGATTTTAAGCGTAAATAATAATGTAAACGTCCGATTAAAAATTTATAACAAATTATTTTCAGTTTTAAAATAATTTCCAATTAAAAGATTCATAATTAAACGCCTTTATTCAATTTTAAATTCTATTCAAATATTTTTTCAGCCTAAAATATTATGTTTTTAATTCATTCAATTTGAAAATTTTTAATTAAGAAAAAGAACAATTATTTAATTAGGAGCAATATTTAAGTGATAATTTAAAACTGAACAATTTGAAACTGAGTTGTTCAAAATAGAAAGTCTTGAATCGTTAAAATTTCAAAAAGCTAAATTTAAACTTCACAATTTTAATTTCTCTATTCAAAAATGTTTAATTTTTAAGTGAAATTGTTAAATTTTGATGTATTAATAACAATTTAACTCTTATTGATTTAGAAAAAATTCGAGTAAGTTAAAGAGATATTTGGAAGGTTTGAAAAGTTAAAAAATTAATTTAAAACGTGAAATGATATAAAATAATTTAAAACGAAATGTACATTTTTGCATATTTCCAACAAAAAATTTTTAAGCTTTTTAAGAATTGTGAAAGGTTTTATAAGAATAATAAAATTTTCTTAAGATTGTTAGGAAAATTATAAATGATGTTTTATTTTGAAATATTAATTTTATGAGATTGTATAAAAATATTTCAAAAGATTTCCAAAATTGTCAAAAAAGAATGTGGAAGGTTTGAAGGATTTTTTTTTAATTTCTCAAGATTAAAAAAAATGTAGGAAAAATTTTTGAACAAAATGTAGATTTTTGAAGATTTTGTTGATATTCCTGGAAAATTTTGAAATTATTTTGAATAAATAATTTTAAGATATTTAAAATTATTTCAAGACAAAAACAAATTTTTATGTTTAAGTAACAAGTGAGAAATAATTGATTTGGAACTACTTGAAATTAAAATAATTTAACTTCTAATTTAAACATGCTTGAAATGGTATAATTTTTAAAATTTACAAATTGATTGATTCATTCTTGAATTTAGAGCATTGGAAATGATAACGTGGATTTATATTTTTTGAACTGAATCTGAATGTAAATTTAATTTAACATTTTTCAAATGAAAATAGTTAATAATATTCAATCATTCAAAAAAACATAGAATATATTAATAAATTAATTGAAATTATCGAATAAATAATAAAATAAAAAATAAATCTTTTTGTTATTTTATCAAATTAATAGCTCCTATTTTTAATGTATAAATTATTCATCGTTTTAATATGTACAACATTTGTTAATTGAAACATGTTTAAACTTCAATTTAAATATTTAAAATTCAAGAGTTCCACTTTGAGTACTTTAATTTGGAGTTCAGTTTTTAATGTTTCAAATGCAAAATTTTTAGCTCAAAGAGTTCGAATATTTGATTTTCAGTGACTGTGAACAATTGTTGCAAACTGGGGAAAAATCGGGAAATGACCGAGAATTTTTTTCTTTGATTTAAACGGTCATCCTGATTTTCAAAGTTCTTTGATTGATTTTTAAATTCTCCAGAGTATTTTGCTAAATTATTAAAATATTTTCAGAATTTTTCTTATAGATTTGACCGTAGGGTGGAACTTGGTGCAAATAAGTCGCAAAATTTCAAATAATGATTGTCCTCACCAAATGATTTAAAAAAATTTTAAACTATAATATTTTTGTCAATATTACTAAAATTCAGTAAATATGATGACATTTTTGAAACTTCACGACTTTAGAGCAGAATCTAGGGACACAATTCTAAAAATATTTAAACAGTTTAGTAACACTGTGGAGTTTGAAGAACTTTGAAAAATATTAATTATTTCCAAAGCTATTCCAATTTTTAGAAAACATTAAAAATTGACGTATTTTTGCAATAAATATATTTTTTTTAATTGACATTTTGCCTTTTACTTGAGCTTATTAGAAGCAGAATTGTATTACCTTTCACGGTATTATGAGGAAAAAATGTTCATTTTAATATTATAAAAATTAAGGGACTTTAGCAACAGCCCTAAAAAAGGTGTGTAGATAATTTTCGTTAGTAGTGTAAATATTTTTGTAATCTTTGTTAATGCATTCTATAAAAAAGAAAGTATAGAATCGTTTGCCTAATAATTAAAGTCGTGAAAATAATTACTGAAGTAAGTCAAGGTCTGAAAATGAAACAATTACAAATTTAAAATACAAGAAAATTGAAGAATTGAAAAGTGGAATATCATACATAAACGCGCAATTTCTAATTCTTAACAAAGAAAATTAAGTAATTTTAAACTTTGAAGCTTAAACTAAACATAGGGTTGCTACAGGTCAGGGAATTCTGGAAAGTCGGGGAATGTCAGGCAAAATCTAAGAGTCAGGGAATTTTCGATAAACTGAAGTTGAAGTTAATTTGATTATTTTGTTAAAAATTCAACAATTTTGTTAAAAAGTCATTCTTTTTGGATGAAAATTACACTGTTTTGTTGAAAATTCGTCTTTTTGGGTTGCAAATTCAACATTTTGGTAAAAAATTCAATTATTTGGTTGGAAATGAACTTTTTTGTTGAAAATTTATAATATCGGTTTGAAAACTCAACTGTTTTGTAGAAAAATCATCTTTTTGGCTTGAAAATTCAACATTATAGATGAAATTTTGTTCTCTAATGACTGAAAAATCTTTCTTGGTTGAAAATTCAACTCTTTTGTTGAAAATTCGTCTTTTTGGATTGCAAATTCAACATTTTGGTAAAAATTCAATCATTTGGTTGGAAATTAACTTTTTTGTTGAAAATTTATAATTTCGGTTTAAAATCTCAACTGTTTTGTAGAAAAATCACCTTTTTGGCTTGAAAATTCAACATTATAGATGAAATTTTGTTCTCTAATGACTGACAAATCTTTCCTGGTTGAAAATTCAACTCTTTTGTTGAAAATTCTTGTTTTTGTTAAAAAAACCAACTGTTTGCTTAGAATTATTATTCTTTTTAACTGCAAACTTTACTACTCGATGTTTGGTTGAAAATTTATCTTTTATTTATTTGTTGAAAATTCATCTCTTTAGGTGAAGATTAATCCATTTGGTTAAAAATTAACCTTTTTTTTTGTTGAAATTTTTTTTTTTCTGGTAACAAAATATATTTTTTTTTCAATTGAAAATATAACTGTTCGTTTTCTGGTTGAAAATTTATCCTTTTGAGTTGAAAATTCATGTATTTTGTTGATAATTCAACTTTCTTCGTAGATAATTGATCTTTTTGGTTGAAAGTTCATCTTTTTGGTTGAAAATTCATTATTTTAGTTGAAAATTCATTTCTTTGGGTAAAAGTTGAACTATTTTGTTGAAAAATCATGTATTTTGTTAAAAGTTGATATTTTCTGGCGAATAATTAATTTTCTTAGTTGAAAATTTATATTTTTGGTTGAAAATTCATTTCGTTGTATGAAAGTAAAACTTCGTTGTTGATAATTCCTTTTTTTTATTGAAAATTTATCTTTTGTCGCTAAAAACTCAACTATTTGGTTGAAAATTCATGTATTATGATAAAAATTTATTTTTTTGTTTTGGTAGACAAGTAATCTGCTTGGTTTAAAATTGATCTTTTTATTTAAAAATTCATTTCTTTCATTGAAAACTTATCTATTTGCCTGAAATTTCGTATTTTTGTATAGAAATTTGAAGTTCGTGGTTGAAAATTCAACTATTTGGTTGAAAATATATGTTTTTTGTTAAAAATTCGTCTTTTTAGTAGAAAAGTAATCTGATTAGTTAATACTTCATCTTTTTGGTTAAAAATTCCTTTTTGTGGTTGAAAATATATTCTGTTACAAATTCGTTTTTTTTTCTTGTTGAAATTTTTTTTTATCTGAAAATTTAACTATTCCATTTTCTGGTTGAAAATTGATCTTTTTTAGTTAAAAATTCCTGTATTTTGTTGAAAATTCATTTTTGTTGTTGAAAATTTACCTTTTTAATTGAAAAATAACTTCTTTTTTGAAACTCATATTTTTTGTTTGAAAATTAATCTGTTTTGATTAAGGATTCAACTAGTTTGTTGAGAATTCGTATTATTTAGTTTACTTTATTGGAAATATCAACTATTACACTTTTTGTTGAGAATTAATTTTTTTTTGGTTAATGATTCATCTCTTTGGTTAAAAATTGCTTTTGTTTAGTTGAAAATCAATTGTTTAAACTGAAAATTTAATTATTGAATTTTTGGTTTAAAATTTATTTTTTGGAATTGAAAACTCCATTTTTTGGTTGAAAATGCATGTATTTGGTTGGAAATTCGTTTTTCTTGGTAGAAAATTAATCTTCTTGTTTGAAAATTAATCTTTTTGGTTGATAAATTAACTATTTGGTTAAAAGTTCATCTATTTTGTTGAACTGCAATACCTCTAAGTTGTAATGTATGTGGATTTACTATTTTTTTAGTACCCCCTCCCCATCCCACAATCCTAAGAAACAGAAACATTTTACCAAACCCCCCTTCCTGAAAATGACCTTACGGAATTTGTGGGTAAAAATCAAAAATTGGTCAGGGAAAATTGAGGGAATTTCGAAATTGGGATTTTGTAGCAACCCTGTAAACAAAAATTGAACAGTAATTAGATAATTTCAATTTAAAATGAAATTTCTGTTTTTTAAATTCCATCTGTTTTAGATCAATTATTTGCCATCGGCTTTATTCTGTTTCGATTATTTTATTAAAATTTTCTTCACTTGTCCGATTAGTGTAATTTTTGTCACAAATAATTAATCTTTTCTGATAGATGAAACCTGCTGCACTAAAATGACTTGTCGAGTTTTGTGGAAAGTTTGTTGCAACGTATAAATCGTGCTCACTTTGTCACTTGCTGAATTTAATTTTGTTAATTAACTAATTAATTTAATAATTTATTATACGATCACGGGTTCCTTAGAGATTGGCTTTAGGATTGCCTCTACCAGGGAAATATTTCCCTGCTATAAAGGAACATCATTTTGGCTTACAGGTCCGTTTCCTATCCTTGTGTTCAATTCTTTTGCAGGGAATACATTTTCTTTGCAGTCCTTGTTTGCTTCCTTAGATACCATGGAAGTTATTGAATTCGAACCGCATTCGTTGTTGTTCGCTAAAGTTTGAGTCGAACGTGAGATCAGCGAAGGTGGTGGTTTTCCGTTCTTCTTATTCATTGATTCCATCTCATAATCTGAAACATTTTATGGAAGAAAATATTATGAGAAAATTCTATTTTATTTTCCGCTAATATGGGAGGAATTTTTTTCCCAGGAATCCGTATTGAAATGTGTAGAAGTCAATTTCGTAATGGAATTCAGATGTAGTTTCCAGATTTATTATTTTTTTTTTTCAAAAAATTGTCCCGATTCACAGTCTTACAAGAGTGTAAAAATGTTAAAAAGTTTAAGAAAAAAATGTAGGGAAACTAATAGCAGGCCCCTGACTGACCCCACTATTGACATTTTTTTTACACTTGTTTTGTAGCGATGCAACTTTTGATTGACACTCGCGCGAAAAAATCTCTGAATTTTTAAATCAAAAACATCTGAAACTCCGAATTCTTCCGAATTTAACGATATTATCACTTTTAATCCAAGCATTTTTTCAATAGTTAGAGGGCGAAACATCCAAAAAACAGGGGTTTTCGGCCTCCCTTTTCAAGTGTCGACTTTCACCTGTTCCTAGAAAGCCGTCGACGTTAGGAAAAATCTGAAAAATTCACAGATATTCGGTCAACATTCTTTAATGCGATACATTTCGTCGCCCTAAAGTTATACTGCGCCATGTCCGCTTTTTGAAATTTTTGAACTATTATTATTTTTAGGCTCGGTGTGGGTTAAACTTTGTTTTTTTAATAAATTTTTCTATGCGATTTATTTCCTCAGCTGTTACAATTATTAATTAAAATAGTGACGTCGATTAAAAGTTAGGATTATATCACGCCATGTCCTTTTTGCTTCCTCATAGAGGAAGCTTTGTAATGGTAACATTTACCAAAATTTTTTAATTCATTTAGTTAAAACTTCCTCAATTTAAAAATTTCTAATATAATGTTCCAAGCAATTGTCCGGATTTGTGTGTGTGGATGCGTGTGTGTGTGTGTGTGTGTGGATTTCACACTTTTTTGTGAACACGATAACTTGAAAACGGTTGCAGATAAATTGATGAAATTTGAAGGCCTTATTTTCACCACTAATATCTTGAAACTGACCGAAGGATTTCTCAAAAAGATTTATTGCATTTTTTTAGCACTCAATAATATTTTAAAAATCGGTTTTTTATAATAAAAATTTTTTTCATCAGCATAATTCACAGTTGATGAAAGAATATAAAAGATTACTTAGTTCGAGACGAATAGATTGACCTATATCAATATTTATTGTCTTCATTGTATACTTTTACAGTTTTTACAATATTTCTTTGCCCTCTTAAATTATCAAATAAAACGAAGGTATATATTTTCTGTCTTAGAATTTGAACCTGAACAGATAACAATTAAGTAATTACCTATTTCTATATCTATATTATAGTTCCTCCTGGCCTTAGGCTATGTAGAGCTCAATTCTTCTTTCAGAATATTTATTAGTTTCTGTTCAATTTCGATATGCGGATCTTTTTGTAACCGAGAATCAACCTCCCCGACTAGGTCCCTTTTAATTAGTCTTCTTGCTTCTTCGCAAATCCAAATGTGAGCCAAATTTTCTTCCGATACTCCACACAATCTACATAATGTATTGCTGTACCCTTTATTGCCTGACAAACCTACGTTCCCACATCTCAGTCTTGCCCACTGTTCCTTAAACTCCCCATTTACCTTCTTTAAATCCCAGTATTTTTCCCTTTGAAATCCCTCTTTGTAATTTTGGTATAACTGACAGTATTTGGATTTGCCGATCCGTCCCCAATCAGATTGAATTTCTTGTTCAGACTTTCTTATAACCCCTCGTTCTAAATTACTTTGTATTTTGCCTTCATTTCCTTCGTTCCTCATTAAGCGTAATGTTTCTCCGTCTCCTACTTCGGCCATCGCTTTTTTCAATACTTCTCCCCATTTGGATGCGTCATTATTATCAATCGCTCTTAATTCCTCCATTAGACAAATCCTAGGTAGTCTATCTCGCCCCATTCTCAGAATTTCTAAAATGTATCTACTTGCCCTTTTTCTCGCCTCAATTTCTAGACTTCTTCTCCCTGCTTCCATTCTCCAAATATAATTTGGCGTGTTTCTATCTAACCCCATTATCATTTTTATATATCTGCCTTGCACTTTTTCCATCACCTCTGACCTTTCCCATCCCCATACTTCAACCCCGTATAGGGCGCCTGACTTTGCCAAAGTGTCTAACAAGTAGAGCCTTCTTCCTAAATTATTTATTCTTGCCCTTTTCATCACCCCCCATGCTGCATTGATAGCTTTCTTTGCTTTTCCTGCTAAAGTTTTCAGATGCTTACTAAAAGTCCCCGCTGTAGAAAACCAAAAACCCAAGTACTTATATCGATCCACTACTTCTAGTTCTTCTCCAAATATCTTCCATTTTTCCCCTTTCTTTCTCCTGCCTCCTTTCCTAAATATCATGATTTTTGTCTTATTTACATTAACTTGGAGTTTATTTTTAGTGAGATATCTTTCTAAAGTTCTGAGCATTTCGGATAAGCCGTCACCAAAATCCGCTACCAGACTGAGATCGTCAGCAAATTTCAATGCATAAACCTTAGTGTTTCCTATTACTGTACCTCCTTCTTTTTTCCTTTCCCATTCTTCCTCTAAATATTCTACAAACACGTTAAAAAGCGTTGGGCTCAGTGGACACCCTTGCCTGACCCCCCTGTTGGTCATAAAGCTCTCAGTTACGCCTTCATCCGTGATTACCTCATGTTTAGTTTCCCTGTATATAGTTTTGATCATTCTCAACATTCTACCCTTTATCCCAATCTTTTCCAATTTAACAAAAAGAGTATCTCTGTCCACCAAATCAAAGGCTTTCTTAAAATCTACAAAAGCTACGTACAGTTTTCCCCCTTCCCTTTTTAATTTGTTGTTTATCATCGAGTTCAGCGCAAAAATATGATCTCTTGTTGCCCTATCCTTTCTGAAAGCAGCCTGACTTTCTTTAAATAGACCTTTTTTTCCAACCACCCTCTAATTCTTTCATCCATTATTTTAGCCAAGACCTTGTATCCCACATCTAAAAGTGCTATTCCCCTATAGTTACCGGTATCATTTTCGTCTCCTCCTTTGAATATAGGGAAGATTCTGGCTTTTTCCCAACCTCTCCCTATCCTCCCTTCCTTCCACATACCATTTATGCATCTGTGGACTTCTTCGAACCAACATGTAGGTAAACCTTGTAGAAATTCTACCGACAGCCCGTCGTCACCTGGCGATTTCCCCTTTCTCATCTTTTTTATGCATTGCGCTACTTCCTTAGCATCTATTTCACTATTTAGGTCATCTTCTCCCTCTTCATCTTCTAAAAAACTCTCACCGTTCCCTGCCTCCATTATTCCGCTAAGGTCTTCAACTATCTCCTCTTCTCTCGCCAAATCAAGAGTTCTGGTCTCTGCTTCACTAATTTTATCTGCCTCAAGTAAATTCTGAAAGTGAGATTTCCACTTCTCCTTTTTGATCTTGTTGCCCCTTTTTCTTTTCCTAGGTCTAAAATTACCTATTGCTCCCCAAAACTCGCTCATTTTTTTACTCTATATTATTCCGTTCCTTCACGAATTCCTCACTGTCCCTGTCGCTTTTAGTTTTGAGAAACTTCTTTAAAGTTTTCCAGACCTTATGTTTTAAAGGTTTACTTTCCTGTTCCAACCCGTTACTATTGTTTCCCTTCCTAATTGAACTCTTTTTGTTGTTTCCTACCTTCCTAACCATTCCTAATTCTGATGCAACTTTTTTAATGCTCTGTATAATTCTTTCCCATCTATCCTCCCAGCTAGTGCCTTCCGCAGGCTCCTCCCAAATACGTTCCAAAGCTTTTTCAAATTCCTTTTCCTTATCCTGTTCCCAAATCATTCTTACTCCTGGCTCGATATCTCTATTATTATGAAAAACAAACCTGTCGTCTTTTTCCCTCTGAATGTCAAGTTTAAAGGTCACTGGTAGATGGTCCGATTCTATTCTTGCTTCTATTTTCAATTCTTTAATCACATTACCTTCCCCGTTGTCTCTTGTAATTACATAGTCCAGAACCGAACTCCCAGCTCCACAGATATACGTTAGTTTCCCCTCCCTGTCTCCTTTCGTCCTTCCATTCAATATTAGCAA
>CAKNYM010052630.1:441701-475170 GCA_932195095.1 Andricus curvator | reverse complement strand
CCGACACTATCCCGACCTCTAATTTTCCTTTTTCATTCCACCACTTGTCCAAAACTCCCCACAAAATTTCCTGTAACTCCTTCCTTTCTAACGCACTGATATTCTCAACTTGATCCTGGACAGTAGAAATGGTTGCACTGCTTATATTTGGCACAACTACTGGCTGAACGCCTATGTCCAACACTTCCTTGTTAAGGCCCTCTGCCCCCACTTTTAAATTCACTTTGTTTCGCTGCTCACTTCCATCCCCGTCTTGATCCCTTTCGTCTTCTTCGTCGTCTAAATAATTTCCACTCACTTTTTCATCTTTGTTGTTCTCCCCATGAGACCGTGTCGGTGAACCATTTGGAGTTCTGTTAAGTTTTTTGCTTTTGACAAAAGCCGCCTCTTTTAAACTCACCCCAAAGGTCAATTCATTATTCTTAATTATGAATTTGTCCATTTTTTCCGCACTTTTGGCATCCGCAAATTTGTTTTTATCCTCTTTCTTCGGCCTACCCCTTCTTTTCTTTTCTTTCGTTAGACCTTCCTTTTCTGTGCCCTCAGCTGTCATCCAGTGCTCCCAACTCGGCTCCCCAACTACACTGCGCATGCCTTGCATCGGCAGTCTCATTGGCTGTAAATGGCGCGCTTTTTTAAAACTATTACATGCGTAAATCAATTCTTTATGATAAATCATCATTGTGGAAATAATAAGAATTAATTTTCAGATCACAAAATAGTCTTTCAGAGTGCAAGGTGAAATAAATATTTTATTGAACTCTTCAAAAATAAATTATTGGTTTTAAATTCAAAGGAAGGAATGCCTTTTTTCACCAATGTGAATTTTAAATCATTCATAATATTTTGCTGTACTTCATGATTATTAGGGAGATTTTGAATAGCGTTTCGTAGGATACGGTAAACGCTAAACGATACGCTAACGAACGTCGGATAGCGGAAAACGTTAACGCTAAACTCGTAGAGCATGCGCAGAAACGTCATCACGTGACTTTAGCGTTTACCGTATGCTACGGAATGATATGCAAAATCTCCCTATTATATATTGTGAAAAATTGATTTGCATATTTAATCATTTCAAATAAGCGCGCGATCAACATCCAATGAGTCTGCTGGTGCGACGCATGCGCATTGCGGTTGGGGAGCCAAATTGGGAGCACTGCTGTCATCTGCCATTCTGTTTCCTCCAACTCCCCCTGCACGTCGCTGTTGTCATCCAGAACAGGCCAACCGTTTCGTGCTGCCCCCTCGTTGTGTTCTTTAGAACCTCCACTTCCCTTTTCGTTTTCTTCCATAACCTCACTGTCTGTACCACACAATGCCCAGAACAAAATAAGAGAAAATTCACTGCTTCTACTAAATCCCAACTTTGGATAACACTTCCCTCGGATTTCTAGCTTTACAGCTACCGTTTGATCAGCTTTCTAGCTTCAGAATCGTACTAACTTCCGCAAAAACTACCGAAAATCTAACTTGGGTTCTCCACGCGTGCTTTCACATTCGCGCGCCAACCGGAACTCTAGATTGACCTATAATATTAAAACATTTTATTAAAGAGTAGGGATGTTATGGTTATTTATATATTTTGAAAATCGGTTTTTTATAGTAAAACTTTTTTCATTAACATAATTCAAAGTTGATGCGAGAATAGAAAACTTGTGTTGATTCAAGACGAATCGATTGACCTATAATATCAATACATTTTACTGAAGAGTATGGAAGCTATGGTAATGCATAATATTTGAAAATACGGTTTTTTATAGTAAAACTTTTTTCTTCAACATAATTAAAAGTTGATGCAAGAATATAAAAGATTCCTTGGTTCGAGCCGAATCGATTGACCTACAATTATAATATATTTTATCAAAGAGTAGGGAAGTTATGGTAATTTGTATATTTTTAAAATCGATTTTCATGGCAAAAATTTTCTCATTCTCATCATTTAAAGTTAATGCGAGAATAGAAAAGTTGTATTGATTCAAGACGAATCGATTGACCTATAACATTGATACCTTTTATTGAAGAGTAAGAAAGCTATGGTAATGCATAATATTTGAAAACACGGTTTTTTATAGTAAAACTTTTTTCACTAACATAATTCTAAATTGGTGCAAGAACGGAAAAGATTCCTTAATTCAAGGCAAATCGAATGATCTATAATATTAACTTTATTGAAGATTAAGGAAGTTATGCACATTTATAATATTTGAATCAGCTGTTTCAAGCAGAAAATTTTTTTTTATTGACATAATTCAAAGTTGACGCATGAATAGAAAAGACTTTTTGATCATAAATTTTCAAATAGAATAATTCTGACAATTTTTATAAAGAAATCATAAAGCTGGGAAAGGGATAGGGTGCGACAGACCTTTTCCCTTCCCTTTTCCAGCTCGAAAAATTATCATTTTGAATACAAAATTTAATTTGTCTGATTTGTTTTTGTATTTAAAAAATGTTTTGTATTTTTTGTAAATATTTATTTTATAAATTGATCAAAATGAAGACTTTGGTTTGCCTATTATTGAAAAAAAGAACTAATGCTTCCTCTATGAGGAAGCAAATACATTTGCTAACGGGAAGCAAAGTGCTCGTGAAATGAGCACCATATAATTATAAATACAAACAAAGTGGAAACACTCGAGATCGAATTCACAGCTATTTTTATTGCTATCAGTGAAAAAATTCCAACTTCGTATAGCATATTTCATATGGATAACCTCAGTTCAATTTGAGAAATAACAATTTTCGAAAATATATTTAACCTTAAAAGTAGCCATCGGAATATTACTCAAAAGTAAATAATTTGCGAATAACTTATTTAATTCGAGGTATGTAATACAACAGAATAACGTAAGTCGTAAAATATCATTCTGTTAAATTCTTTACTTAAGAAATTCATTATAAATTGTTCATTTATAAACATTTTGTGGACATGGCGTACAATAATTCTGAGAAAGAATGAATTTCTTGAATCTCATATTACGCTATGTCCAAACCCAATTTTCCACATCAGCTTTTATTAAAATTTGTGTTAAAATGTTCTTTATCAGGCATTTTATTTTACCGATAAACTTATTTCAACATTTGGCAACGTTTTAGTAGAGTATAATATTATGGTTCAACTTAGAACCTCATTTTCTCAATTCGACAATTGAGGGACATGGCGTACTATAACTTTGAGGCGGCGATTTGTCAAAATTTGGAAATATTCAAGAATTTATTTTTTACTTGGATTTTTTTACAAATACTTCATCTTGAGAACGAATGAAGATAGGAAGCCGTTTAGTAGCTTGAAATGTACCGTTTTGGGATGCTAGTGCAGTACAATAATTAAATTAAATGATAAAATCAGCGTTACGCAAGAAATATAATTTTGAATATTTTGTAATTTAATTAGTGTTGGCACGTGGGCGGTACAGCGAGACAAGTGGTAGAAAAAAGTACCCTTTTGATGACAATATTAACTACAGAAGGAAGCCGACTCCTCTAAATAGATGTGACAACAGAGTTACTAGTGTCATCGAAAGGGTACTTTTTTCTACCACTTGTCCCGCCATCCCCGTAAAAAACAAATTATTGAATATTTGAGAATTTTGAAGAAATGTATTGCAATAAACAATGTTGAAAGAATATCTGTGATTTTTTTCAGATTTTATAGAATTTTGAAAGTTGTTACAAAATTTAAGATGTTTTACAGGATTTTACTCGATTTTTGTGGGATTGCTAGATATTTCACAAGGCTTAAGAGATTTTATACATTTCGAGAAATTTCAAATAATTTTCAAGAGTTTAAGGTTTAAACAAAAATACAAGGAATTTAACGACATTTCGAAATGAATATGAATTTCGTGGGATTCCAAAAATTTTCAAAAGGATTTCTAGGGACTTCTAGTGACCTTGATTCAATATCTAAACAATTGAATGACACTATTTGACTATTTGAGTATTTATTTATAAAATCGTATTAAACTAAGTTTTTTTTTATTTATGCTACTATTGACACTATTTTGAATTTCTTCAATGAGTACGAGGCCTGTAATAGTTAAAAAGTTAATTCTAAAATTTAAACGTATGGAAATCTTTGTTACTAGTGAATCAGAGCACAAAAGTTTGGAAACCACAAAATTAAAAAAAAAATGTACATTTTCGAAGCATTGAAAGTTTGATGCTTCAAATTTTAAAAGTGTTGAAATTGGAAATTTTACAAATAAAAAATCTTAAATTGTACTGAATTCTTCTAATTTTGAATTATAGAAGTAATCATTTCTCGGGTTATTAACTAATTATTTTTTATAATAATCATATGAAAATCTTGTTTTATAAAACAAATATTTTTGTAGTAATAACTTACTTTCGCTTTGTGTGGAATGATCTGCCATAGAAATAATGTGTTTTTTGAAAGCCTTATTTTGATCACAGGTAACTGCTGTTAAGGTGACAGGTGCCATCAAATTTGATGCGTCAGTCATCGCAGAACTTTTTGTCGTATTGTGCCTATTAGGCATCATACTTTGTCTCACATTTCTCTCAGGACGAATTAAAATAATGTAGAGCTGCAAAAAACAGGAAATTTATTTGAAATAATCTTGTTAATAAAATTTTTAAAATAAATTGTTAGTTTTTGTATGAAAGGATGCATAGCATTTAATTTAAGCATTTTAATTCTTCATTTTTGTAAAAAGAATATTTTTTTAAAAGGATGAAAAACCCTATTCAAACCACTCTGTGACGCTTCACGCGTCTTAGAGATATATAACAATTTTATTATTTAATTGAATAGAATTTGAAAAACAAAAAATAATATCCACATACACCTATCGTGAAAAAACATTTTTTTCAAGTTATTTAAAAAAATAAAGTTTTGTCCTATGCAATTTGTATTATTGCTTAGCCATCGGCGTGCAAAGATCTTGCTGGCTGATGTCATATCTTGAAATAGTTAATTGGCTCAGCACTATTTCCGCTGTTCCGCCCAATCAGCAATGCCTGATTGTTTCGCGAAAAATTCAAAAAGAATACTTTTTAAAGGTAAAAAAATGTTTTTCAACTTACTTAAAGAAAAATTCCCTCAAGTAATTATAATCAGTTTTTAGTGTTCTTTGAATTTCACAAGAGAAAATAAAATTATGAAACATGCAACTAGCCCATTAAAAAATACTAAAAAACTTGGTTAAATCCAAGGGGTTAATTATTTGTGTAATCTGGTGTAAGAATATTATAGGAAATTTAGTATAGGTCTATGATGGTTTTCCTATAATGGGGTTTCAAACATTTTCCGCAATTCTAGCAAAATCATTATAGAAAATCATTATAAGAAAACCAGTATAAAAATAAAGAATGTTAAAATATTGAAAGAGTTGATGCAAAAAATAGAGAAAGTACAAACAAATTATTTATTCATTTATTTAACCTAGGATTTCTACAAATTTTAAGGAATTTCAATGAATTCCAGAGAATTTCCATGGGTTCGAAACGATTTCGCCAGATTTCACGAAAGTTTAACGGAATTTGAAATATTTTCAAACATATCAGGATTTTGTTAGGGGTTTCAAAAGATTTCAACAAATTTCGAGAGACTTTCACTGATTTTAAGGCTTTTAAAAGGATTTAAGGGGGTTCCAAATATTTCAACTAATTTAGAATGATTTCATCGGTTTTCAAAAGATTTAAAAATATTTTCAACGAATTTCAAGAAATTTCGAAGCTCTTCAAGGGAGTTTAGAGGATTTTCAAGATTACCAAACATTTCCGGGGATTTTCAGGAATTTCAAAGTATTTCAAGTGATTTGAAAAAATGTCAAGAGACTTCAAAGAATTTTGTAGGATTATGAAAGATTTCAAGATATTTCTAGTGAGCTTTGGAAAATAAATTAAATTGAATTTGAAGGGATTCCTAGCGATTTCAAATATTTCAAGGGGTTTTAATATATTTCAAGGAATTTCACAAGATCAAAGGATTTAAAATATTAAATCAGAATATTAAGTCAGATTTCATAAAAATTTCATTGAATTTGAAAGATTTCGAAACATATTAAGAGGTTTTAGGGGATTCCAAAGGATTTCAACAATTTTCGAGAAACTTAAACCGATATTGAGGCTTTTGATAGGATTTTATGGGATTTATAAAATATTTCAACTAATTTAACAAAATTTAATCGAGTTTCAAGAGATTAGAAACATTTCCAAGAATTTGAAGGAATTTCGAAACATTTCATGGGATTTCAGAGGATTTTTACGTTTTTAAAAGATTTCAAAGATGTCAAGGGATTTCAAAAAAATTTGTATGATTTCCAAAGATTTCAAGAGATTTCTTGTGAACTTCGGAAAATAAATGAATTTCAAGGAATTTCTCAAGATTTAAGGATATTATTAAATCTTCAAGGATTTCAAGGGATTTCAAATATTTCTAAGGATTAAAACGGCTTTTTCAAGAGAACTTCAATGGATATAAGTTTAATTGAAATAACATTCAAAGGCTTTCAAATGACTTATACTTTTTTAAATGTGATTTCAAGGGATCCCTAGCGATTCCAACAATGTTAGAGGATTTTTAGGAATTTCAAGGAATTTCTGAATATTTAAGGATATTATTAAATATTCAAGGATTTCAAGGGATTTCAAGGAATTTCAAAGATTTCTAAGGATTGAAACGGGATTTTAAGAGAAATTCAATAAATAAGTTTAATTCAAATTATATTTAAGGGCTTTCAAATGACTTATACTTTTTTTAATGGAATTTTATGTGTTTCAAATATTTCAAGGAATTTTAGTGGAATCTAAAGGATTTCAAGAGATACACAAATTTCAAGGGATTACAAAGAATTTTGTAGGATTTCCAAAAATTTCAAGGGATTTCTAGTGAACTTTGGAAAATAAATTTAATTTTAAGGGATTCCTAGCGATTGCAAAGATTTCAAGGGATTTCAAAGGATTTCAAAATTTTTCATAGGATTCAATGATTTGAATAAATCTACAAGAATTTCAAAGGCTTCTAAGGATTTAAACCTTTTTTTTCAAGAGAACTTTAATGAATAAATTTAATAAAAATTACATTCATGGGATTTCAGAAGATTTACACTTTTTTAAATTGATTTTCACTGTTTCCAAGAATTTGAAGGGATTTCAACAGATTCTAAAGGATTTCAGGAGACATCAAAAATTTCAAGGGATTTCAAAGAATTTTTTAGAATTTCCAAAATCTTCAAGGGATTTCTAGAGAAGTTTAAAATAAATAAAATTTCGTTGAATTTCAAGGGATTCTTAGCGATTGTACAGATTTTAAGGGAGTTTAAGGTATTTCAAGGAATTCAATAAGATTTATAGGATTTTATTAAATCTCTAAGCATTTTAAGGGCTTTCAAAGATTATTTCTGTGAATGTTAACGTTTAATTCCATTTATATTCAAGGAATTTCAAGTTATTTATACTTTACGTAATAAATTAAATGTTATTTCAAGAGACTTCTGTGGATTTGAATAATTCAAGAGAGAAAAAGATTTATAGGACCTCTCATTGTTGTAAGGATTTTTGAGAATTTTACAAATTTCAATGGATTTCAACAGATTTTATTAGATTTCAAAGATTTTAATGGATTTAAAAATATTTTCAAAGGTATCAAGGGATTTTTAGAGATCCCAAAAGGGTCTCGTATGGATTTCGAATAAATTTTAAGAGATTTTATAGATATCAAGGAAATTCACAAATTTTTGCTGTATGAAGTTTATTTGGGTAGAATTGCTATTTTTGTGTACTTTCATATGAGATTATGAGTGGTCTAAAATAAATGATTCCTTTATAGTGTATTTTGTTTCTTTTTACTCTACCCTTTTGGGGTTTTTACGTATGTATCTAATCACGAACGGTTACCCATCCGATAGTAAACCGCGCCCATCCCTGCTTAACATTCGAGATCTCGACGAGTCGACAATCACCACTGCTGTCGGTCCTTTGTGGTTTCTCTACTTTTTATATTAATTTTTTATTTATTCAATATGCTGATCATCCTATTATTGTTTTCTATATAATGATTTTCTATAATGAATTTTATATAATACATAAATCTTTCTTAATCCCAGTCAATCTTGCAAACTTGTAATCTAGTATTAGGGTTGTCCAAAAATACGACTCTCGATTTTTCATGATCGATCTCCGCCAATTGAAAAAAATTGAAAAAAGAAGTTCTTATTAATAACTAACTAACCAACCAAATATCCTTTAGTTTTGACACCCCTAAACCCCTTGCATTATGCCCGGAAAATTCCCCAAAAAATGCAATATAGCAGTTTTATGTAAAAGTCATGATAAGACTGTATTTTTAAAAATTTTGTCGAATTTAATTTTTTTATTCGATAAGTCACAAGTTTCCAAGTATTTTTAAACTAACTTTCAATTGTTTAAACAATTTAAATTTAAACAATGTTTTCCCTGTATATCGTAAAAAGTTATTATTTTCTGTGATTAATGACAGAATTAACGAATTCTAAAAGTAATATTTTTTGTGGAAGATAGTTTGTAATTATTTAAACAATTAATATTACTTGCTCCTCTTCATAGGAAAGATGAAGACAATTTTAGTTTTTTCGAATCTCTTACATTATGTCGCTTATTAATCACTATTTTATTTTATCAATGAAATCGACTTGAAAAAATAACTATCAATAATGTGACTGAAAAAAAATTGTTTAGAAAAATGATTATTGCTTAAAAAATTAGGGTATAAGTTCTAACATAAGAAAATACTGAATAATATAAGCTGCATAGTATAAGAGATGTAAAGAAACTAGAATTTTCTCCACCTTTCCTAGGAAAAGGCGCAAGTAAATAATTAATAATTGTTTAACTAATTGTGAACTGTATTTTACACAAAATATCATTCTTAACATTCATCAAATGCTTCATCGATTCCAGAAAGTAGGAATTTAACAAGATTTACAGTAGAATAACAATTTTTAAGCAAATAAAAATTGTTTGAATAATTGTCAAATATCGTTAAAAAATATATTATTCTCAACATTCGTTAATTGTGTGAATAATTCCAAAAATTAATAACTTTTCAAATGAAAATTGTTTATTTAACAAATATGTTATGGAAGACATATTTTAACAATTGAAAATTAGTTAGAAAATACTTCGAAACTTGGGAGGTATCGTAAAAAAATAATTAATTTTCAGAAAATTAAGAAAAGGCTGTGACTAGACGTCCCCAAAAATCCCGAATCTCGGGACGAGACACTTCGTTAAAAAAGTGCAGTCTTTAGCAAAACTTTTACATAAAACTACTATTTTGCATTTTTAGGAGGGATTTTCCAGGTAAAATACAAGGTGGTGGGGGGTGTCAAAACTAAATGCTATGGAAATTATTTCTTGAACATTCCTTAAGAGGTAACTAAACATTAATTTACAAAAAGTTAATAATAAGTACCAGCAAACGGGGTAATTTCGGACATGTGGGGTAAATTCGGAAATTCCTAAATTGATAGTTTAAATTATTTAAGGTGGTTTTAATCAGAATCGGAAATCAGTTTAAGCCTTAACCGACTCTAGATTCTGGTTAAAACCACGTTAAGTAATTTAAACTATGAATTTATGAATGTCCGAATTTACCCCACATGTCCGAAAATTACCGCATTTGATGGTACTCCTTTATTCAATCTTTTCGAAAAACGAGCTTTTCCCAATTAAAACCCCATGTTAATGTCAAAAGCCCCGGGGCACAAGTTAATGTTGACCAATTTGAAAAAAATATGGAATTTATTTTTCCGGAAAACAAACAAACCGGGGGGGGGGGGGTTGAATTACCAAAAATGAAAAGTCGAATTTTTCTAGGTATAAATTTAGACCACCCTAATCGAGTATATACAAAAAAATCCGAGTAATTAATCTCTCGGTTAAATCGATGATAATTTTCGAATTTGTGAAATGATCAGACTTTTTGTTTTGCATCCTGTTTCTGTGTAGTTCGAGGTTTGAGGACTCAGTAATTTTCCGTGTGAAATTCAAGTAGAAGTTTAATTTGATAGCAATCAAGAGGTCAATGATTGCTGGAGCTTAGCATCGAGCAAAACTTGCGTGGCGAGGAAGTTTCTTGCGGAAGAGGAAACTTCGGGACGATCCGGATGCGGATATATGCACCTTACCTTTGGACTGAAGAGGCAAGCTATCGTCACGGAAGCCGAGAGGCTGATTGTTATCGACATCGAGGTAATCCTCAGAGCCACGTGATTTCCGGTGCCAAAGTAGAGAGGGACAAAAGCAAGCCATATAACGCATGTGGTGTACATCGTAAAACCTAAATTGAAAACAAGAACGATATGTTCGTACAATCTGCTAGCGGATATTTTCATCAGGTTCTGTCCCATATTTCAGATCCGTGAGCCAACACCACTATTTCTTTTCACAAATACCCGAGCCGTCTGAGTTTAGGATGTTTCTCGACACTTTTTCAAATCCTGTCTTTAAGATGAGAAATATTGATCAGAAACTTTTTTTTATTTTGTTTGCAAAATAATGAATTGCAGTCACTTTATAATTACATTGAAAAGCATTAAGGTGCTTAAAACGACTCGGGATTTCTTCGAATACAAAATACGCCTACAACGATGAATTGTTTGATGTAAGATTTTTACCACATAATGTGAAGGCAATTATAAAGGCTGGAACAGAGAGCTTTTTCCGGAAAATTTTCTTGTTGTTTTTTTTTGTGATTGAAAATGGAGTATTTTTTGCGCCTGTAAGATGCAACACTCTGGATATTGTGTATGCCTGGCTGCAGTCACCTAGTCTAGTTTCAATCCACATAAAAATCTGCAAGTAGCGTGTCTTCATCGCTTAGAGTAATATATAATATAATAATAAAATATAATACAATAAGAACAATAAATAATAATATATGATGATATTTAAAAAAAACAGGTTTCGCCCAATATGTCATGGCACACGCTCTTATCAGATCACTTGATTGCATTATAATAATGCGTCCGTGACTGATAATATAAGGGTAACTGTCAAATTGTAGGCAAATTTTAGCACCCACAGTGGCAATCACATTATTATTAGGAATTAAATATCCCATAACGGAAATTGATCTTGTCACATCTAAAAATTTTTAATACAAAAGGGGCAGTTATGAAAATAAGAAATAATAATGAAATTCGTACATGAAATACGGAAAGTGGATTTGAAGTTAGGAGTTTGATGAAAGAGAGCGCGAGCTTTTAAAAAGTTTAAAAGTGAATAATGTAACGCATGCCATTTGGAAAAACGAAATATTTCACTATTGTAGATAATTTATTGGAATATAAGTGAGGTGACGTAATAAATTAAAAGTCTAATTGTTACTATTATTTTTTATTTCAATAAATACGTTTTAAATTACAAAAATGGCAACAACGTGACTGTAGTACACTGTACGATTAAAGATTCAACATTAACTGAAACTATGTACATGATTTATTATGCAGTATTTCAAATGTATTAAAGTTTATTTATTACATCATGTCACATATCAACTAAGTAACTGAGTAATAAATTATGCTTCTATTTTTATCAAAATTGAAAATATGAACTCATGAAAATTCAACAGGTATAAGGAAAACTACATTAAATTACTTATTTTCTAAAAATTTTATATTAGAATCTCAGCACCTTTTAGCTGTGATAACAAATCTACCTATACCTGTGTTGTAATATAATTTCCAACACATCTCTTCCTTTCCAATTGACTTATTTAGCTCACTTATTGAGATCTGTATATTTATAAATAGAGGTTAGGAAACAATAAATAAACTGGCCCACTTGATCCACGCGCACGCGCATATAAGCAGTCGTACGCTCTTCTATTGTACCGTACGGTATAATGATGCGAGAAGAATTATGAAGTTTAGCCTTTTTTAATATCTATAAAAAAATAACAGATTTTAATCATAAAAAATCACCTGCTTATGGAACAAAACACCGCTGTGCAAGTAACGGAATGGTTTTTATAATTTTTTTTCACTCCGAAACTGGCTTTTAACGCACGTACGGGAATGACGTTTTTGTTGTCAAAATGCACTTTTCAGTTTTAATATCAGATTCACAAAAAAAGAGTTAATATTTTAAGTTTAATTTTATAGAATCTTGTATTAAACGATACACTTAATATTTCTATATTTATTACTCAACTGTAACTACAATATTTAACTAGAAAAAAGACGTACGGTAATGACGTCTGAAATGACAAAACTCGAGGGACAGACTTTAAGAATTTTACAATATTATTTATTTGACTTAAAAAATGTGGCTACATTAAATTTATGTTCATCTAAAGTTTACAAACTTGATACGTTAAGCGTTTTTCAGGTTACTGTCTAAAAAAATGAGAAAATCATTTTATTCTTGTGCAAAGTGAGGTTGGGACGCCGTACGGTAATGACGGTTGGTTTGTTCTTATATCAAATGAAATTAAATAGGAACAGAAATGAAAAAAAGAACTGACCATTTTGTAGAGGATGATAATAAGTATTCATTTAATTAAAAAAAAATCAGTACGAGTTTTTAAGTTAATGTTATATTACTGGGACTTTAAGTTTGCCTACAATTTGACAATTACCCATATGCCGGGACAGCCCCGTGCATACTATTCGAAAAATAGAAAAAATAAAATAAAAATCAAACTCTAACCAAAAATGCCTTCAACATATTGGGCTGTAACGATCTTAAGCCTGAGACATTATTTTTTTTCATATATAATGATATTTTTCTATAATATATAATATAATATCCTCCTCAGTGCTAGGAAGTTTGTATCTTTTTCATGATTTACCATCAAAATTTAGTGCAGAGTTTGAAATAATAAATTCATAAATAATAATAAATTGGGAAAGTAGATATTTGTCAAATATTTCTAAAAACTTTCTGAGGAATTGCCTCGATTGCCTTATTTTATTCCATAAATACCAGTAATATATATTTTCTAAATATTAAGTTTTACTATTTTTTTAACAGAAGTGTGTATGAGGAGGGAAAATCAAATTTTGTAATTTTCACGTTACTTGAGGTTACCATTCGGAAAATTCATTCAACGTGAAGACTATAATATTAAACAGTTCTTCCCGCTCCATTCACACTTTTATTCAAAAAAAGGAGTACCGCCTTGTATCTAAAAAAGTATTTCATCCCAGTATTTATTTTAAAAATAAACGTACCCAAATTCTTCAGAACGGTTTTAGAAATATTTGATAAATATCAACTTTTCCAATTAATTATTATTTATTAATTTATTATTTGAAATTCTGCACTAAATATTGATGGTAAGTTACATAAAAGATTAAAACTTCTTTACCAGTACTAGGGAGGATATTATATTATATATTAATGAAAAATTATCATTATATATTATTATTTATCATTATTGTAATATATAATATATATATTATATTATTATATTATATATGAGGGGCGGATTCAGGTGAAGGTTTCGGGGGGGGGGGGGGGCACGACAGCCGGCGGGGAATATCGCTAAAAGAAGGTCATCAAAAAATCATTGAAATGTAAGTGTGGGTTTCGGGGAAGGCAGGGGTCCACGCCCCCCCCCCTCCTGGTTACCAGAGTGTTGCATTTTACAGACGCAAAAACACTTAATTTTCAATTACAAAAAAAAACAAGAACAGTTTCCGGAAACAGCTCTCTGTTTTGGCCGGTATAATTGTCTTTAGATTATGTGGTACATTTTTTCTAGGAATTCGAATGAAATTCCCCTTCTATTCAATTCTGTTATTTAAAATTAATCAATTTAGCTTCTTAGAATAAGATTGGAAACTACTCAATTTTGAGTAAAATTAAAATTTGAACCTGTTTACATTTTAATTTTAAATGTTAAGCAATGAATGGTTCCAAAATAAAATTTTGCAATCATTTTTCATCTTATGAATCGAAATTAGAAAGTATTTTAGCATTTTAGTTCGAAAGTCAAAATTTCACAATTTTCACTTCAATATAAAGAAAAGAAGCACATATGTGAGATTGAGTTCTACAGTGGATTTCAATCGCCTTTATATCTCAGAGGTCAAATGAAAAAATTCCTTGAGATATTGAAAAGACTGAAATTCACGAAAGCGGAAAGAATAAAGTTCTTATTCGAAAACGATTTTTAAACTATATTCAGAACAATACAATTTTTTCAAAGGAATCTGAAATGCAAAATGATTGATTAGTTAAAAATAATAAATGTTTCTTAATAAAAATTATGAGTATTCTCCAAATTCTATTTTCCCCATAATGTTTATTTTACCGAAATACGTATGACCCAAAAAAAATGTTGCTACAATTTTTATTTATCCGAATTGCCAATTTTCTTAATTTCAATTTTTCCGAATTATCATTTACCCTCATTTTTAGGCTTCCTTATCCCTAGGTAGAAACCTTCATAGTCGCCGCCGGTTGTCCGCCCGTCCGGCGTGCTTTTTCGCCGGGAGGGGAAGTGAGGAGAGGGGACGGAAAGTAGAGGAGTAGAGGGGAATTAGGGGTGGTGGTGGAGGATTAGGGGGAGAGGAAGTATGGGAGGGGATTCAAATTTGAGTGGAGAAAAGAAGTTGGGGAGGTGAGGGTAATTATGAGGAGTGCAATTTTGAGAGGAGAAGGAAAGGGAAGGGACTTACAAGAAGGGACTAAGGATGGGAAGTGAGGGAAGGGTTGTAGAAGTGATGGGAGGGGATATTATTGGAGGGAAGGAAAAGTAGAAGTGAGGGTAGTATGGTAGGGTACACAGAGGAGGGGAAGTATTGGAGGGTTGAAGACGATAAGACAGGACCAGATAGGCTCGAATCGGATAGGACAGGATATGATAAAAGAGCAGATGGAAAGTAGGGGAGGTGGTTGATAAGGGGGAAAGAAAGTAGATGAGGGGAGGAAAGTTTCAGAGGAGAGAGGAAGTTAGGGAGGGCAGGGAGGGGAATGATGAGGAGTACAAGTTTGAGAGGAGAGTGGAAGGGAATTATGAGGAGGGGCAGTAGGGGAGGAGAAGTGATGAGAGGGAAAGTAGGAGACGGGCGGTATAGGAGGAGAACACACAGGGGAAGTATTGGAAGTGTGGGGACGATAAGATAGGACCGGATGGGATCGGAGCAGATAGGACAGGATATGATAAATGAAGAGAGGAAAGAGGGAGGAGTGACAGAAGAGGTGAGAGATTTCAACTTCTTAATTATTTTTCCGAGTAACGATTCGTCATAATTTTTATATTTCCGGATTAATATTCGTGCTAATTTTTATTTTACGAATTAAAGTTCGCGCTAATTTTTTTATTATTACTTGATTGTCAATTTTCTTATATTTTAATTTTCTAAATACTATTTAACATAGTTTTTGTTTATCGAAACACTATTTCCCCTAATTATAATTTTTCCGAATCAATGTTTGTCCTAATTTGTATTTATCATTTCATAATTTGTATTATTCTGAATTACTATTTGACTAACTGGAACTTTAGTTTTAAGGAATAAAAATTATAAAATATAACATGCAAGGTAACATGCATCGTATTGTGGTACATGGTGATTCGGGAAAATAGAAATTAGGTTCAATGAACATTGATGCGAATGTTAATTCCGGCAAAATGTAATTCAGAAAAATTAGGCTTGGAGAAAATATTTATTCAGTAAAATAAAAATTATGTCAAATGGAAATTCGGAAAAATAAAAATTATATCCAGTAATAATTCGGAAAAATGGAGATGAGAGAAAATAAAATTTGGGAAATATTCATGGACCTTAAAAATTTGTAAGATAAATTTTGAAATTCCAATGTTGAATTTGAGACTAAAACTGAAATTTTCTGGACAGAAATTTAAATTTCTGCAATGTCCCTGAAATCTAATTTCCTTAGATCAAATATATGGAGATAGATACCTATATGTAGATAGATTACTGTAATAAATGATAGCTCAGGTGTTTCGCCTTGAGGCGTTGCGTTGCGTTGTTCTAGGGTTAATTGCAACTCGTGCTTTGACTTACCGATGTGTTTGCTTTCGTTAAATGCCTCTGGTATCTTCCTAGTAAGTACAGCGTATACAGTGCAAATAACAATGAGTATTATTGGATAGGTAAAGGCGATCATGTAACTGGCGTTAATGTAACTATTGCAGACGAGTAAATTATCCTCTCTGGTTGGATAATGATGCATCGCTCTCGCAGGATCGATTATCATCCAGACACCATTGATCAGGATCTGTACACTCACAAGCATCGTACAGATTATCAGTTGAGATTTCGGGGAGATGAAGGATGGGCGCTTTGCGCTGTGCTTGTTGACGTTGAAGATCCGAGATATCCTGTTAGTTTTCGTCAGCAAAGCTGCATACACTACAGTAAAGCAAAATCCTGCTGTAAATCTGTCAACGAGATAAAATATCGAATTAAATTCATTGTAGACAAAGCTCATAAAGAATTAGTCAAATTAGGTGACATTTGCCTATAAGAAAGGGTTCCATAAAAAAAAAAAAAAAAAAAAAAAAAAAAATTGATTAGCAGTTTGAACTCGAAAGTTCATTGCCTCACTACCTGATTCGGGTAGTGTTTCTAGGTGGATATTTACTACCAATGTGGGCCCACCACACCCACGACGGGCCAACAGCAACGCAGTATTCCTGGATGGTCACCCATCCAAGTACTAACCGCGCCCAACAATGCTTAACTTCAGTGATCTTACGAGAACTGGTGTTTCCAGAGTGGTATCGCCGTTGGCAAGAAAGGGTTCCATAGGCTATTTAAATATATACGTGTACATCCATATGTGTTTTTGTGAGTCAATAACGAAATTATCTATTTTTTATGGGGAAAAAACTCGAAAGGTGGTTTTTCAAAGTTTTAGCTTCAAAAGTGACCTGATGATTCATTTGTCCACCTAGGGGCCTAAAATGTCCGAAATTTACCCGGACACATGCTCTATACTTAAATCCATACCGACAACCTGGACCCTTTTCATTTGGACATACACGTACAGTATTTAAAATTTTATGCCTTTATATTTTGGACTACTTTGGCATTTATGCCCTTTTGAAGTACCAACAAACGTTGGCACTGGGAACCTGAGGGATAAGTAGGGTCTCGGAGTATAAGGCGCGTTTCGACCTTAGCGGACCGAATGAAAGGAACGGATACGTTACAGCGTATCCTTATAGTATCCACATCGTATCCTCTCCATATAATGCAAGAAAAACTCGTTAAAAAAGAAAGATGAACATTTAACTTGTTGAATTTCGGATTCTACGTGCAATTTCCCGTTAAAAGGTCACGGAGTTATTGCAATAGTTTTTCTTGCAACGTTAAGAACTTTAAAATAATATTATACCTGTCATTATTGTAGGCTGAAGGCGACTTCAAATGCATCGTCGTTCAGTAGCAACATACTGCCGACGCGATTATGGATGCGCTTGAAGTCGCCTTCAGCCCACGTTGTCGATAGGTATTATATTTTTTTAAAGTTTTAAACGTTGCAAGAAAAACTATTGCAATTACTCCGTGACCTTCTAACGCAAATTTTCACGTAGAATCCGAATTTCAACAAGTTAAATGTTCATCTTGCTTTTTCAATGAGTTTTTCTTGCATGATACGGAGAGGATACGATGTGGATACTATAAGGATACGCTGTAGCGTATCCGTTCCGTTCATTCGGTCCACCAGGGGAGGGATAAATCGGGTGCCGTGGGATAGGTTAGGTCCGGAGGGATGGGACGGTCCTGTGGGTTAGGTTAAGTCCTGTGGGGTGGGGTCCCTTGGGATAGTAGAAAAGTGGAAATAGCTAATCAATGAACAAAAATTCCAAAGGTCTTCAAAAAAATTGTATATTTGTTTTTTCATATGCTGAACATAAAATCAAATTTTGCAAAACGTGATCGGGCCGGCAATTTGTTTAAAAAAATTAATTTGCAAAATTTGCACTCCATTGTTCTACGAAAATTGAAAACATTTTGCAAGCTTGAGTGAGTGATTATAAATTCAGTCTCTATCCTGTATTAAATTTGCAAAACGTTCGTGATGCGGCAACATTATTAATTATAAACAAATTATTATTTTGTCAATCACTCCCCAGCGAAAATACCGGAGGTTTTGCAAAATGTTGTTTCTGCTTTTCTCCATTGAGGAGAAACTATTGTATGATTTGCAAAACTGTATGCATAACGCAAATTGTCATTTTTAAATTAATGTTGCATTTTTTGCAATTCGACTCATAACATTCCTGCGAGAATTGCAAGTGTTGCGTTTTTGGGTAGCAAATGTTGGAAATGTCGAAATATAAAAAATATTCAATTTTCAAAACGTTGCACGACCAGCAACAATATTAAAATTGCAATTAAACAAATCAGGTACTTTGTTAAATTATTAAAAAAATACAAACGTTTCGCAAATCGTACTGAGTGATAATTAACTTAGTAATAACATCATATTAGATTTACGAACTGTTTACTACGTGGCAACATTGATAATGATAAACAAACTTATATTTTTGTAAATTATTCCTCAAATTACATTCTCAAGGTGTTGCAAAAGGATTAGTGAAGGGTTCCATATAGTTTGACGAATGCTACGATCCATTGCATTATATATAATTTTCGAGGATTTCTTAAGGTTTCTCGTTTTTTTATAAAAGTTTGTGAAAATAATAAAATAACTGCCGGTGTAGAAAAAAGAGGAAAAAATTGAAAAAAACGAGTGACAATATGCAATTCAGGAATTGCGTGAAAATTTTCTGATGAGTGAATAATTTTTTTTTGATGATTTTTATAAGGTGACCGGAGCATGATTAAAATTTTGAATTAATTTTAAAAATTAAGACAATTTAAGAAACAATTGTATATTATAAGACAAGTGTGAATAAATAACTATGTTGCCTTTCCTCCCATATAGCTATTTATTGTACCATATTACATATCGAGGGACGGGAGACGGAAATTTGTATAACGCATCTACCATAATTTTGATTTTATATATCTGTGGAACGAGTCAAGACTCTACTTTCAACGCGCTCCATCAAGCATCAAAAGTCTAACTTCCGATAACTGAGTTATGAAAACAAAATTTCTATTATAATATTCAGAAATTCAATTTTTTTTTAAATCTATAGTTTCGCTGTTATTGATTGAGATAGTTTCCCTTTTTTAATTTTTCAAAAGCCATTCGTGAGTTCTTGGGTTTTTATGAATTTTAACTGTTTATTCCGGACATTAAAAAAAACTATTATTCTCATTTATTCTTTTCTTTGAATTCCTGTAAAAAAACAAGAGAAATTGGGAGGTTTCTTTTATAACACCTTGAGAATTTAATCTGAATAATAATTTCAAAAATTATAAGTTTGTTTATCATTATCAATGTTGCCAAGTAGTAAACAGTTTGCAAATCTGATATGATGTTAGTACTAAGTTAATTATCACTCAGTACGATTTGCGTAACATTTGTATTGTTTGGCTAGTTTAACAAAGTACCTAATTTGTTTAATTGCAATTTTAATATTGTTGCCGGTCGTGCAACGTTTTGCAAATTTAATATTTTTTAGCAATTCTCGCAGGAATTTTATGAGTCGAATTGCGAAAATTCAAAATTAATTTAAAAACGATAATTTGCGTTATGTATTTAGTTTTGAAAATCATACAATAGTTTCTCCTCAATGGAAAAAAGCAGAAACAATATTTTGCAAAACCTTCGGTATTTTCGCTTGGGAGTGATTATCAAAATAATAATTTGGTTATAATTAATAATGTTGCCGTATCACGTTCGTTTTGCAAATTTAATACAGGATAGTGACTGAACTTATAATTACTCACTCACGTTTGCAAAATGTTTTGAATTCTCGTGGAGTAATGGGGGCTAATTTTGCAAAATAATTTTTTTAAACAAATTGCCGACCCGATCACGTTTTTCAAAATTTTATTTTATGTTTAACATATAAAAAAACAACTATACCATTTTTTGGAAGACCTTTCGGAATTTTTGTTAATTGACTCCATTTTTATGTCTAATTCCACTGGTCTATAGTCTCTTGGGATAGCTGGGGGTCCGATATAGGTTGAGTCTTGTGGGATAGCAGGGGTCCTAAAGGACAGGTTGGGTGTCATGAGATAACTGGAGTCCCAAAGGATAGGATGTGTCCCGAGGGATAGGTAGGGTCTCGTGGAATACGTTGGGTCCCAAGTGACAGGTAAGATCCTGTGGGTCAGATTGGGTCCCTTGGAATATGAGGGTCTCTTGAAATAGCTGCGTCTCCGAGGGATAGGCTGGGTCTTGTAGGTTAGGGCGGTTCTCTGAAATAGCTGGTGTCCTGAGGGATAGGTTAGGTTCCTTGGGTTAGGTGAAGTCCTGTTGATTAGGTTGGTTCTCGAGTGGCGGGTCCGGTTTCGTGGGATAAGGGGGTTCCTAGGGGTAGGTGGTGTCTTGTGGGTTATGTTGGGTTCCTTTGGATACCTGAGATTCCGAGATAAGTTGGGTCCCATGGGATAACTTATCCCTTATCCCAAGGAATAAGGAGTGTCCCGAGGGATAAGTTGGGTCCCATGAGTCCTGTGAGTTAGGTTGGGTCTCTTTGGATAGCTGAGATTCCGAGATAAGTTGTGTCCCATGGGATAACTAGAGTACCGAGGGATAGGAAGGGTGTCGAGGATTAGGTGGGTCCCGACTAATAGATGGGGTCCCTTGAAATACATTGGGTCCCGAGGAACAGTTAGGGTCTTTTTGGTTGGGTCCTTCGGGATAAGAGGGTCTTTGGGAATAGATGGGATTCCGAGGGATAGCTCGGATCCCGAGGGGTATGAGGGGTCCTGTGGGTTAGGCTGGAAATTTGTGGGATAAGTGAAGTCCCGGGGAATAAGGAACATTAAGTGAAATAAGCAGGGTCCTAAGAGATAAGTAGAGTCCCGTGGGATAGGTTGGATCCGGTGGTATAGGAGGAGTCCTGTGGAATACGCTGGATCCCGAGGGATAGGTGGGGTTCTGTGGGTTAGGTTCGATCCCTCAGGACCCAATGGGTCTGTTAGCGGCAGACTGATACTTTTTTCATATTCAAGAAATTTCAGCACGATATTTTAGTTAGTTTGAAAGGAAGAAGGCAGAAATAAATACTAAAACTGAATACGTTCAGGATATCATAATTTGAATTTAAAATGGGGCTAAAAGAATTTTTATTTTCAGGTCGTGAAACTTAAGCAATTTCAGTACTAATTTTAGGCATTTTAAACTCAGAGTTTTCCAAATTTGAAGTCAAAGTGAACGATTTCAAACAAAAAAACAAGGAAAAACCTAAAAATGTAAAATTTCAGTCTTTAGGATTAAAAAATTTTCATTTTAATATTATTCAATTTCAGAAGATTCAAACTAAAGAAATGACATGATTTAAATACAAAAATTTAGAACTATTCAAACTGAAATTATTCAATTTCCAACGTTTTGAATGAAAAATGTATTAATTTGAGGCGCTTTCAATTTTGAATTTTAAATAGATTCAATTTTGAAACCTTATAATTTCTGTTGCATTTAAATTACAAATTATAAAACGCTGAACGCTTTGAATCGAACATTGTTTAATCTTAAATACTTTTAATGTCAAAGATAATAATTCTTCAATCCTTTCAATTTTAAAACCCGAATCAGCCAAAAACTTTTTTTTTTGTTTAAACAAAATCTGGAACGGGGAATACCCTCCGCAGCTCAAGGTTGTCAACTTGCACTAAACAGCAGCCTAAAATTATTTGGGTAACCTCCCTGAATAGCATACAACGGTTTTGCGCGAGATTTAAATGTGAAAGACCAGGATAAGTCGTTTTTCATAAACCACTGCTCGCCGTACCATATATGACCCCGTGGGCGGATTCGGGTTAAATTATCCAATTTCGTGAGTTTTCAATTTAAAATTGTTTTATTTGAAAATTTCCCATTATGAACACATCAAAATTAAAATTATTTTATTTTAATTATTCTACGTTGATTTTATCTTGTGATTGTTTTCAATTTGAAATTGTATAAACGATTTATATTGGATTTTGTTCTATCATAAAGATTTATACATGCCTGTTCAGAATTGAAGCTTTTTAAGATTTAATTGTTGAAATTGAATAATTTTATAACTTTTATCATGACAATTTTACTATTTAGAGAACTTTACATTTAAATTTTTTAAATCACAACATCTCAAACATAAAGTTTCAATAATTTGTACTGTTTTCAATTTCACAACAAAAGAAAATTTTTGTTTTTACCTTTGGATTCCACAAACGATGTCAGAAGGTCTAAGTATTAAAGTGAATGTTACAAGGTAACACAGTAATATACCAGATAAAAGTACATAGGACAATTCTCTACCGGAAGCTCGAACAACTGGTGTGTCATTGAATTTTAAAAATACACCCGCAACGAAAAGCGTCATCTGCAAAAAAGGATTTTTTTTTAATATTCCAGAGAATCTTTTCATTCTTGTGTGTATATAATTTTTTGCTTTTTTATATCGACTGATTTCAAATTCTGATTACCATAATGCCTGAAGCAGAAAAAGACATGGCACCAATGGCCCATCCGCTTTCGGGTCTTAGGAACTCTTCTGGTATATCTCGGCAAATGGTATGAGTCTCATCAGGAACGGTGCCTTGGGCGCACATAATGCATTGGGTTTCATCAAATGGATCTCGTATCTAAAAAGTAAATGCAAAAAGGGCGTTCGTAAATAACGGATAATGTACGCCCTTTCTTAAGAAAAAGAAATTCGGTTCATTTTCCAATATTTTATTATAGATTTTACAGGGATATATAATTTCAGAACGCTGTCTATAAATTACAGAAGTTTCTTTACTATAGCTATAGATAATTTTCTCATTAACAAAAGATAATTTGCCGCATGTGTTATAATCCAACACCGTACTTTTAATATATTTCTTAACATTTAAAAAACATACAAAATACATTTTCAGGGTATTTTCGGATGAACTATTCATCAAGGTTAAATTAAATTCGACTATTTGAATTTGATTCGAATTTCCTATAAGATTCCATTCACTAACTTTTCTGGACATATTTGTTACATAAATGTATTAAATTATTTTATTTTTATATCAACTGCAATTTAAGATCTATAATGTAACATTTTATTCAATTAGGACGTACGCATTTAACAGTATTTCAATTTATATTTGACGTAAACACAAGTAACTTTATTGTTAAATAACAGTCAAAATGTTATTTTTACAATAGATGGAAAATAACTATTTTTCTATATTTTCATCTAGGTCCTATAATATGATAAATTTAATGTCAACACTTTACACTTAAGAAGTTTTCCATATTTTACAAGATGAATACCTTTTAGAAAGAAAACCGGAAACATATGGAATTTACAGGTTATTTAAATTAGTTCTTGCTCAAATCAACCTATCAATTTTACGTTCGTCCCAGGATTTTTTTCATAACTGAAAAACCTTTTTCGTTTCAAAACTCAACTACTTGGTTGAAAGTGCATTTGTCGATGCAAAAATTCGTTTTTTTCGATGTCACTTTTATAAATTAGGGACCTCATGATAATTTCAGGAGAATTCATACCTTATTGATAAATTTTGTGATTGTTTTAAAGAAATATAATAAACAAATGCATTATTCGGGCATTTGTCGACGGAAGAATTCGTTTTTGTTTTCAATACCAGGCCTTTTGATTGGAAACTTCATGATAATTTTAGCATAATTCATAATTAGTTCATAAAGTTCATGATTTTTTAAACAAATGCATTATTCGGGCATTTTTCGACGTAAAAACTCGTTTTTTTTCAATGTCAGTCCATTTAATTCAGAAGTCGTTAATAATTTCATCAACACTCATACTTAGTTGATAAATTGTTTGTCTTCTTTCAAAAAATTTAATCAACAAATGCATTATTCGGGCATTTTTCGACGGAAAACTTCGTTTTTTATGTCAGTTCTTTTAATTGGGAACTTCATGATAATTTGAGCAACATTCATAATTTGTTGATTAATTTTATGTTTAAAAAAAATAAATTTAGCTAAAATATGCACTATTTGTGCATTTGTCGACAGAAAAATTCGTCCACAAATAATGCATTTGTTTAATAAATTTGTTCGCGGGAGATATACAATTATTTAACTAAATATGAATTTTTCTGAAATTATCGTGAAGTTCCCAATTAAAAGGACCGACAATGAAAAAAACTAGTTTTTCCGTCGACAAATACCCGAATGATGCAATTCAATATTAAATTTGTTTAAAGAACATGAACTTTATCGAATAATTATGAATGTTGCTAAAATTATCATGAAGTTGATAAAATCATAAAATTTAGCAAATAATGATTAATTTTCCTGAATTTATCATGAGGTTCCTAATTTAAAAAAATTGGCATCGTAAAAAACGAATTTTCCTGCCGGCAAATGCCTGAATAATGCATTTGTTAAATAAATTGGTTTATAATATTAACAAGAATGATCTTAAGAGACATTTTTTTTTTTCATTATAATATTGTTTCCATTCAAATTTCTTGCAATATAACTTTAAAAAAACTTAAACTTATTGAAAACTATAGAAAACACATTTTCAACAAATAATTTCTTTCTAAAATTTTTGCTGTTCATTGTATCATGATGGAATATCTTTACATAATGCAAATCTATGAAACGTGGGCAATTACAACAATTTTCCTATCATTGAAGAGCACCGGAAACGTTAAATAGAAAAAATTGCCATTTTTTTCATTATATTTGTTTATTTGAGAAAAAATTGAAACACTATATCAAAAATCAGGCTCATCAACTTTCTTTGAATATTGGGAATACGGCAGCAATGTATATGATACATTTGTTCGCGTCTTCGAGACGCATCGATTGTCCCATTGAAGAAGCTTTTATGACCTGTCATAACCTACCAATATCGTTTTTTAATGTTCAACAAAATTATTTACTTTGTTCAAAGGAGGATTTTTTTTTATATTGGGAAAATAACAGTACAATATTTTGATGTAATTATTCGTGTCTTCGAGACGCATGGATTTATCTATCAGTGAACTTTTGACAACCATTCTGAATTAATCAATGGCAACTTAGGAAGTTAAAAAAAGTTACGTTGTTTCTATGAAGTAAACTTTTTTTTTCTAATTTCGAATATAACACTGCCGTAAGTTAAAAAGTTGTTAATAGGAACAGAACACATCGATTGACATGTTGATGGGCTCTCTGATTTTCTGAAAATAAGATTTTCGGTAAGAGAGAAACTTAAGCTTGAAAAATATTGGAAGTGTCCATTTTTTTATTTTGTTAGAGAAAAACCTCCCTCTATGAGGAAGCAAATTTATTTGATACCTATGTGGAAGAAAAATGCTCATAAAATGAGCACAAATAAATACACCTACAGTTAATTCATCCATAGTATTCACAATAAGTCGTGAATCTTCTTTCTTCTAATTATACGAGCTATACTGAATATGAATGTGTAAAAATCAAAAGTTGATAATAGTTGGTGTGCAAATATAATACAATTGGTCTGGAAGACAGGAAATGTGGGGAAATCCTAGTGGCTCTTACTTCAGCGTAATAAACCAGTATTTGAGTGAACAAAGCACCAAGAGATGAGATATAAGCATAACAATATATAATGTATGATTTTACAAGCGAAGGGAACTAACCTGATATTGTGTACAATTGAAACAATGCCAGCAGCATCTCTCACCCTCGACGTATTTCTTAGCCTGTCCATCTTCACAGGGCAATGAACAAACGCTTTCCGGTGGCTGGGGATGTCCGAGTTTAAATTGCACCTCTGTAAGTTTCCAGGATTTCTCGATAAATTTTCGGGTATTTGCAAGTGATAATGCTAGAGTAGAACAGCAAGTTTTAGAATTGAAATTGGTCAGAGGTCGATTTGATTCTGTCTCTTCATCGATGGTCTGTAAACTACTTCAATTTCCAAGTTTAATTGTCTCTTGGATAGTAGTTTACATTAGGGTCAAACCATTGGCTTTCGTCTGAAGTGAGTTTTGACCATAGACCGATTCCATATGAACTAGGGCAGTCTGATGTCACAACATTATTTGGGACTAAAATATATTGTTTTTCAAGGAAGAATATGAGACACGTATTTTTTTTTTATCAAAAAAAAGTTTTTACAAACTTAGGACCACTTGATCATTTATTTAGGCACGGTGAGCCTCAATCATGTTCAACCTAAAAGCTGTTAAACTCCACGTTTCTTTACAGGAAGCATCTTCCTGATAGTTAATTATTAGTTCAAAGGCAAATTGAAAATCTCGGAGACACAATAGAATAAGTAAAAAAAAAATGTCTTCCAATTTAAAAAAAATTTTTTTTTTTTCAAGAATTGCGTCCACCATGAAATTAAATAAAAATATTGTTTGAAAAAATAAAATTGAATTTTACTTATTTCAAAAAGAGCTCGATACATTTTTTTTCTTTAAAGATTTGAAACGTTTACAAACTACTCACAAGTAATAAACGATAAAGAAAAATTGAGTCCAAAAACGCTATGATAATATTAATGAGAAAACCATTTTCTGCTATACAAAAACCTCCATAAAACGCACAGTTTTCAATTGATATAATTTTTTTATAATACATTCTCTTTCAGTATTTAATGTAGAATTAAAATTCTTAGAGAATAATTTTTGATACGCACTGTCTATGGGTACAGAATTTTCCGTAACTTCAACCCCTTTTCTAGCTCGTTCAGGGCTAACGTTACGGAAAATTCCGAAACCATAGACAGTGTCTTTTTAATATGTAAATTTTTTTTCTTAAAATTGAATATAAAAGAAGGTATTCAAGCTGGCATAATTTAGTTTTCTTTGTGACACGTTGTATCAATTTTCGTTAAAAGGCCACCTTTGATTTTTTTCGCTATTCTTTAGATTCATAATAATATGAGGGATATATCTTCTGAGTTTCGTCGTCGCCAAACTATTCATTCATATGGAAAAACTTTTTTTTTCATAATATAAAATAAAATTAAAAAAATCTGCCCGCTTCGCGGGCACATTCTCATGGCTCGATTATGTGTTCACCTCGCGCTACGCGCTCGGGCGTAATTGCTTCGCGCTTTACGCTAGGCTCCTCTAGATTTTTGAACTTCGTGTTCGACATCGATGAAAAGAAAAAGTTTGTTTGCAAATATTATAAATTTATCAAAACCTCTACATATTAAGTGATTGTTAAATTTATTTTTATTTTAGACTGAAAAGGAACTTTATTTACTCAAGGTTCTATCGACCTTAAGGAACACATTCTCATCCAGACATTCGCGCTTCGCGCTCGATATTTGATTTGAAAATCATTTGAACCGTATGATAGAAACAAAAAAGTTTGAGCGCACTTACGGCGTGCGATTTGGTAAATACACTGAGCGCGCACTTTGTGCTTCGTATTATATGTTCTTCATATACAAATTACTAAATTTGTATTTGATTTCAAATGAAAAGTAATGATATAATTCAGGCGACAAATTTTATTAGTTAACATTTTATTTTAGCTTGTGCCGTTCATCAAAAAAGTTAAATTTTTCATTTTGAATATATTCTTACCACAAAAATTGATTACGGGTGTGTAAGTCTTTTTTGAATGCACAATTTTTGTTCATTTATATGTTTTCGTACCTTGCATTGTTTTTTCAAAAATTTGATTTTTTTTACTGTCAATGTTATTTTCACGAATAAAACGAAAACCACGTATCCTATCGAAACATGAGTCACAATAAATTTGTACCTCTTCCTTGGATGAACAAATTTTGTTTTGGTCATTTTTCCGTAGCTGGTAATATTCGTCTGAAAATTTGATTTTTCTATTTTCAATGCTGTTTTTTACGAATAAAACAAAAACTACGCGTCATATCAAAAAGTGAATGATAAGAAATTTGTAGATCTTTTTTAGGTGCACAATTTTGGTGAGATGATATTTTCTGCTATCTTGCATAGTTTTACAGCAAAATGGCTTTTTTGATTTTTCATTAATTTTTTGTGCGATCAAAATTTGAATTTTTTATTTTTCGAAAAATTCAAAAAGTTGTTATGAAAATATTATAGGGTGTTCAGGAATCAACGTTTTTCTCCTCTTGACTTTTTTTCATATCGTGCGTTTTTCGGCTTAAAATGTTCATTTTCGTTTGTTTTTTGGAATTTTGAAAATGCTATAACTCCAGTAATTTTTTTTTATCACGAAAAGTCATAAGAATATTTTGTTCGTCATTTTGCGTACTACTAATAACCGTACATAGAATTTTCAAATCTTCCAAAAAAGTGGTCTCAAAAATTTTCAAAATGTGCTCACTTTTTGGATTTTCATCCAAAATAGCTGGTTAACGAACTCGTTCTCTATTTTTGGGCCATAAAAAAGTGTGCCAAAGCTCAATCAAATCTGATCATTTTTTCGAAAGTTATCGTGGCTACAGACAGACAGACAGACAGACAGACAGACAGACAGACAGACAGACAGACAGACAGACAGACAGACAGACTACAGACTACAGACAGACACCTTCGTAAAAATCGTTTTTTCTAGCTCAGGGGGTCTCGAAACGTGGAGATTTGATGAAAACCGACTATGTCAAATTTTACATAAAACCAATACCTTCTCATTAGAATGAGAATGTAAAAATATCAATCCTTTTTTGACACATTCATAGTTTTATGGCTGGAGATTCCTAAAGATGCTGAAATTATATACATTTACAGAATCTAGAAATATAAGTTCTTTTAGATTTTAAATAAAAAATTGATACATTAGGATTTTTGCAGTTCTGTTCAGATTAATTTCACCTCTTACTTTACTAGTTTTATTTTTTCTGTTTTTTTTTCTCTTCTAATTCATAGCTGGAAGCATAGTCGTATCAATATGAATCTTAAAAAATTCGAGAAAAAAAATTAAAGCTGGCTGGAAAAGAAATTAAATGATGTCACTTTGTTCACAGGATACAACATTTTAAAGAAAATGTTCATTAATTTATTGATAATTTGGCTAAATATTTAAGTAGCCCTCAAATTTTCATACACATTTTGAAAATTTTTGAGACCACTTTTTTGGAAGATTTGAAAATTCTATGTACGGTTATTAGTAGTACGCAAAATGACGAACAAAATATTCTTATGACTTTTCGTGATAAAAAAAAATTACTGGAGTTATAGCATTTTCAAAATTCCAAAAAACAAACGAAAATGAACATTTTAAGCCGAAAAACGCACGATATGAAAAAAAGTCAAGAGGAGAAAAACGTTGATTCCTGAACACCCTATAATATTTTCATGACAACTTTTTGAATTTTTCGAAAAATAAAAAATTCAAATTTTGATCGCACAAAAAATTAATGAAAAATCAAAAAAGCCATTTTGCTGTAAAACTATGCAAGATACCAGAAAAGATCATCTCAACAAAATTGTGCACCTAAAAAAGATCTACAAATTTCTTATCATTCACTTTTTGATATGACGCGTAGTTTTTGTTTTATTCGTAAAAAACAGAATTGAAAATAGAAAAATCAAATTTTCAGACGAATATTACCAGCTACGAAAAAATGACCCAAACAAAATTTGTTCATCCATGGAAGAGGTACAAATTTATTGTGACTCATGTTTCGATAGGATGCGTGGTTTTTGTTTTATTCGTGAAAATAACATTGACAGTAAAAAAAATCAAAGTTTTGAAAAAACAATGCAAGGTACGAAAACATATAAATGAACAAAAATTGTGCATTCAAAAAAGACTTACACACCCGTAATCAATTTTTGTGGTAAGAATATATTCAAAATGAAAAAATTAACTTTTTTGATAAACGGCACAAGCTAAAATAAAATGTTAACTAATAAAATTTGTCGCCTCAATTATATCATTACTTTTCATTTGAAATCAAATACAAATTTAGTAATTTGTATATGAAGAACATATAACACGAAGCACAAAGTGCGCGCTCAGTGTATTTACCAAATCGCACGCCGTAAGTGCGCTCCAACTTTTTTGTTTCTATCATACGGTTCAAATGATTTTCAAATCAAATATCGAGCGCGAAGCGCGAGTGTCTGGATGAGAATGTTTTCCTTAAGGTCGATAGAACCTTGAGTAAATAAAGTTCCTTTTCAGTCTAAAATAAAAGAAAATTTAACAATCACTTAATATGTGGAGGTTTTGATAATTTTATAATATTTGCAAACAAACTTTTTCTTTTCATCGAAGTCGAACACGAAGTTCAAAAATCTAGAGGAGCCTAGCGTAAAGCGCGATGCAAATACGCCCGAGCGCGTAGCGCGAGGTGAATACATAATCGAGCGCGAAGCGCGAGATAAATATATGATCGAGCGCGAAGCGCGAGATCCAACAGTCGCGCGCCCTAGGCGCGCTCAAACTTGCGAGCGAAGCGAGCCGCGCGCGAAGCGCGCCATGAGAATGTGCCCGCGAAGCGGGCAGATTTTTTGATTGTTGTGAGAACAAGATTTTTGAAATTGATATTTAAATAATTATAATAATATGTCGATTTTTTAATCTAAAGATATTAAAAGAGAGGAACCTAAGATTTCTTTCCAGTAAAAAAAGAACGCTCAATTCGGAAAAAGTAAAATTTATTTTTCACGTCATTTTTTACTTTCTAAATTTGAATCAGTGAAATTTTACTATTTATCAGTGAAAATCTTACTAATTTAATTCAGTGCACCATTTCTAACTATTTGAAACAGTGCGATTGCGTTATAAATCAGTGAAAATTTTTACTTTTTCGAGAAATGATGCCCCATATATAAGTATATTAAAGTATATATAAAAGGACTTCAAAATTAGACACTATTTAAAAAACTACATGCAACATTAAAAAGAATTAATAAAAAACTGTACACTTTAAATTATTTCTATTTCTTTATCAACACTGAAAGAACAAAATAAAGAATATCGAAATTTATAACCTTCCTGATTATTGAGGAACTTAACAATACATTTTTTCGATCTAAGCTTTTGAAGCAGAAAATTGGAATCATAAAATTTTTAAAGATGATACAAATTATTATCAGGTATATATTATAGCATCAAGTATCAAGCGGCATTAAAAGTGATTGGACATATTTTTATAAACTAAAAATTGAGATTTCTGCACAAAAAAAAAGTATGTGTCATTTTTACCCTTTAAAATTGAAGAATTTGAAAATTAAATATCGAATTAGAAACTTTATAAATGAAAGAGTTCAAACTTGAAGCGTTCAAAATTAAACAGTTCCAAACTTCGTTTATAATTGATGTATTCTTAAATTAGGAATCTTGAAACGAAGTCATTAAAAATTAATCATTTTCAAATTAAATAATTTAGTGATGCGCGCTTGACCGGTTGAACGATTGAACAATCCAAATAATTTCTACGTTTTACCGGTAGAAAATTAAAAATTAAATTAATTATTTAATTGATTAATTAGTTCGTTTACTTATTTATATTTATTTATGAATTAATTAATTTATAAATAATTATAAAATAATGAATTATTATTTAATAATATTTAACCTGTAGAAAAGTTCATTCAGTTAAACTTTCCATCTTTTTCAACTTTTTTTTTTAAATTTACACTAACTTCAGTTCAGGGCCTAAAATTTTGCGTAGTTTGACAAACATATTTTTTGTAGTCGGAATTCTAGTGTTTAGTCAGAAATCAAAAAGTGCAGTGGAAAATTAACTTTATTTCCTAAGCAAATTTTCAGTTTTCTGACCTAATATTTTGAAAGTATTTTTTTCCTTTCCTTCAATGTTTATTTAAACTATTACTCTTCAATTTATGAATTATCAAAATTTTTATTTATTTATCGCAGGCTTCACAGAGTTTCCTCTGTTTGCCTTCATTCCCCTTTTTCCCGTTTTTCCATTTGAATGTGGACTGAATTAATAGAGCCAAATAAGGAAAGCAAAAGATTTTTTGTTGAACTCATTCTTTTGGGTTGAATAATCTACAATTATATTTTTGGTTGAAAATTGCTCTTTCTTGGTTTAAAATGTCATTATTTCTTTGAAAATGCAATAATTTTGTTGAAAAGTTATCTCTCTTGGTTGAATATTAAAATGTTTTGTTGAAAATTCATCTTGTTTGGTTGAATTCAACTGTTTTTTTATTAAAAAATGAAAAAAATTTTGGTCAAAATAGTAACTGCTACATTTTTTATTGAAAATTAATCTTTTTTTCTTCAAATTTATCATATAAGTTAAAAATGTATCTCTTTGGTTACAAATTAACTATTTTGTTGACAACGCGTCAATTTTTTTGTTCAATTTAACTGTTATTGATTAAAAAACAAAGTATTTTTTATTTGAAATATCAAAAATTGCATTTTTCGTTGAGAATTTATCTTTCTTGGTTGGAAATTCAACTACTTGGTTAAAAGTTGAAATACTTTGTTAAAAATTAATTTTTTCAAATTTAATTTAAAACAAATTTTTAACAATTTAAAAAAAATAGAATTGATAAAATTCACTTTTTCTTTTTTTTTTTAAATCTTTTTTTCATCTCTTTTTGATCAAATTCATCTGTTTTTGTTAAAAATTAGGCTGTTGATTATAAATAATTAGTTTTGGTTGAGGATTTTACTTTTTGGTTGAGTTGGTTGAAAGTTAATATTTTTAACTGAAAATTTAACTAGGTATTTTTTTTTTGGTTGATAATTCTTGCGTGCAATATTTTTACTGGAAATTTTAGGAATTTAAAGCGTTTGTGTGTGTGAAGGGAGGGAAGGGGGGGTCAACATATAAAAAATGTATAGTAAGAAATTTAAACAATTTTAGGCCCTGATTTAGCTAATTTTTCATTATGTATTTTTGTTTGAATTTTAACCTGAAAAACAGAACTATCTATGTGAACTTAGTTTATATAAAAAAATAGACAAACTAGGCCCCGCGCGACTACAAAAAAAGGTTTCATAGCCTATTAAGACGCTAATTAAGCCATTCATACCTCTTCCTCCATTAATTCCCCCCCCCCTAATCCCCCTACTTCCCCTCTCCACCCTTACTCTTCGCCACGCCTTCCTCAACTTCTTCCTCCTCTACTTTTCCCTTTCATCGCTTCCCGAGCTAACACTCCCTTTCTCCTACTTATCTTCCCTAGCCCTCACTTTTCCTCCCCAACTCACCCTCATTTATAATCATGTTCCCTACTTCTCCTCACTTAAACTTACTTCTCCTATTTCCCCCCTCATAACCCTCCATTACCCTAGTCCCCCTCCCTTTATTTCCCCTCACTTCCCCTAGTTCCCCTTGTCTAATTGCCCCTACTTCTCCCTCCCTTATTTCCCGTCATTTCGCTTACTTGCTTTCCCATATTTTCGCCAACTTTTCCTTCCCTAACTTTCACTCACTTCCCCTACTTTCCTGTTTCCTCGCCTCCCTAACTAACACTCCTCTCCCCCTATTTATCAATCCTAGCCCTCACTCCCCTCCACTACTCACACTCATTTATAATAATTTCTCCTACTTCCCCTCACTTACACTCAATTTTCC
>CAKNYM010052630.1:394388-441691 GCA_932195095.1 Andricus curvator | reverse complement strand
TTTATAATAATTTCTCCTACTTCCCCTCACTTACACTCAATTTTCCTATTTCCCCTCCCTAATTCTCCCCACTTTCCCACCCCTCATTACCCTACCTTCCACTAGTTCCTCTTCCTTCATGTCCCCTTATTTTCCTTACTTCCCCACCTCTCATTTCCCATACTTCCCCTTTTTTCATTTTCCCTCATTTCCCTTACTTCCTCTTCCATATTTTACCCTACTTTTCCTTTCCTCACTTTGACTCACTTCCCCTTCTTCTTGAATTCTCATTTTCCTGACTTCTCCACTCATTTCCCCTCAATTCCTCTACTCATCCACCCCTTATTTCACCACACTTCCTCTGCTTTCCCTCACCTAATTTCTTTTCACATCCCCTACTTTCTGTCTCCTTATTTCTCCGTTATTTCACTAGTTCCCCTGCACTCATTTCCCCTCACTTTCCCTTCTTGAAAAAAAGTACGGCAGATGGACGGATGGACGGACGGACACCCGACCGAAACTTTAAAGGCTTCTGCTCGGGGCTACGAAATCCTGAAAAGAAGTTGAAAATGATTCAAAGTTTAACCGAATGACCTTTTCTACGGGTTAAATGTCTAATCGGTTAAACGTAGAAATTATTTGAATTGTTTAAAAATTTAACAGGTCAAACGCAGAGCACTAAAATAATAATAATTATTCTGGATAATCAATTTGAACTCCTTTTGCTAAGAGGGCAATTAAGAAATTCCATTTATCTCTCTTTTATGGTACCAATTCCTCTTGGAAATGAAACGATTGTATTATAATAATTGTGTTTTATTTTCTCTTCGTTAAACGCATCTGCTCGTAGCAAGCTAAATTGTAACGAGGAAATAGGTGGAAAAGCAGAATGCGCACTGGGATAATTCACTTCTATCTGAATCCTCTTTGTCAAGAACATATAACCATCGTTAACTACCCAAAGTAGAGAAGTTTGAGATGCAAAGTAGCAAGGGTGGGAAAAATCGAATTTTGTAATGAGAGTTGCGAGTAAATTTCGCGTAATTATCCAAATTTTTCAGATCATTTAATTTTATCTCTAACAAGGTTAAAATTACTTTTATCCTTTCCAGTGAATCTATATTGGGAATCAATTAATTACACGTATAATTGAACACCCAATTTATTTCAAGTGGAATTAATTATTAACAATTATTATTAATAAATTAATTGAGCTTACCTGACATGTTTAGTAGCAATTTTCCATCGAGGTATTTTCCTACTCTAATCCAATTATATACTCCTGGAGAAGTCTGTTTAAAATGAATGATATTGTACCTAGCTGGTCCGTCACCATTGACGTCAAATTTAAATTCGTCACCACTTAAACCTGAAGTAACATTTTTTTTGAATGTTGGTTTTATTTACGAGAAAGATAATTTTGAAAAATAGTAATTGTCTAAATATTCACCTTCGAATTCTACGTTTTTTAAATATTGCAAAAGTTCGATTCCTTTTGTGGGTCGCATTGCATCGCAAGGTCCTTTCTTTCCATGGCAAAGCTTTTTGTGCATGTTGCTAAAAAATATAAATATATGTTTGATAGAGTCTATTTAAATTCAGGAAGGTTCTACAAAGTCTTTTTTCGAAAAATACAAATTCTTTCTTTAAAATTATATAGTTTTTTATATAATTCAGATGATCTAATTTTCCTTTCGAATTCTGGTGAGTTTTACCGTCTTATTTCGAAATCAATCGGAGATTTTAAACAATGCGAAAAATTAACAAGTTGGCGGCGATTTGTTGAAAATATGAAAAGTCCATTTCCACAAAAAACCTGCACTTGATATTTTGTTGAATTTGGCCTTTTGTAAGAAAGACATCCTGTGAGGTTCGTGTGGGCTAGATCATTTTTGTAGCCATGACATTTTTTTTCATAAAATTGAATTTTCGCATTTTTCTCGGAAACAATGAAAGATAATAAAAAAATTCAAGATGAAAGTTTTCACATCTAGAAAATTTCTACAAAAAAATACCTCTTGTTCTTTCGTGATATCTTGCATCGTTCAGGAAACAAATTCGAGAATTATATTTTCAGGAAAAATAAATGCTCTCAGACACAAAAATAGTTCAGTCCACGTAAAGTTAATAGGATGTCTTCCTCAAAATATGAGAAGAAACTTAAAAAAAGTATTGCGAAAAATAAAAAAGGTGGGATGTTTCAGAAAATCTTCTTTTTTTCAAAATTCGAAGAAATCTATCAAGAAGATTTTCTGCTAAACCCCACCTTCTGTATTTTTTTGCAATATTAAAAAACAGGCTAGTCTACGTGTACCGAAATTTCGGTACAAGTAGCAAGATTTTTTCGGTACGAATAGTGGGAGCCGGAAAAGGGGCTATTTGTACCGAAATATCGGTACGCTGGATTTTTTCGGTACGCGTAGACACTTCCCGAAAAAATCTGCTGATATAAGAAAGGCTTCCTATAAGTTTTATACGGACTGAACAATTATTGTGACCAAGTGAATTTTTTTCCTAAAAATGTAATTTTCGAATTTTTATCGTAAACGATGCAAGATATCACAAAAGAGGAAGAGAAGCTGAAAATGTCTGAATTTGAATAATTTCAGATTGAACATTTAAACTTGGAGTATTTATAATTAGAAATTCCTAAAGCTGAACATTTTGGAAAGAAATAAGTTCCAAATGGAACTATTTATAATTAAACAATTGCCATGATATGTTTTGGAAAAAATTGTAAACAAACTTTGAATGTGAACAGCTTTCAGAAAAAGTGATTCTAAATAAAAGAATTTATGTAGCTCCTAGTATGACAAGAATTTCACATTTAAGTTTTACAAAAGAAAAAATATAGAATATAAAATGGAATTAGTTTAAATTTTTTTCTTTTCAAATAATTGAAGATTAGATATTCGTCCCAATTGATAAAGATTCGAAAGAAAAATAGACGAATGAAAAATTAAATTAAATTTTTTTTTTAAATTTGCAAGCATTGACAAATATTTTCGAATAATTTAAAGTACCTAGAAATTCAAAATGATATGAAAAAATTCGCCTGACCACAAAAATAGTTTAGTGCGCATAATACTCACAGATTGTCTTTCTTATAGAAGACCAAATTCAACAAAAAATGGGAAAAATATAAGTGTGGGTTTTTCTGAAAATCAACTTTTTGTATTTGCAAACAAATGGTCGCCACTTTGTTATTTGAAACTTTTTTTTTTAATTTTCGGATAGATTTCGAAAGAGGATGATAAAAATTACCAGAACCTGAAAGGAAAACTGTAACATCTTAATTAAATACTTGTAACTTCGTGGAAAATTTGTTTTTCTTAAATCGAGAAAAATGCTTGAAGTGTAGAACCTTGCTGATGTGAAATAGATTCGATCGTTTCTTTTTTGTTTATGAATGTTACATCATGATTCTCAAAAATTCAGTAGATATATTTTGTTTTTGTTAACTGGGTTTATCCAAAAATCATTTTTTTCAAGCTAAATGATTGTTGTTATTTTGTTTTAAAATAAATGTAATAGAAAGTGAGTTCTATTATCTTCAGGTTATTTTATTATTATTTTATTACCGGAAGGCATAAGCGAAGGCCAGAACAGCGTCGGAAACGAATTGAAGTTGATCCTCAAAAGCTGTATTCTCTTTTGTCAGACGCTCTTTCGTAGTACAAGGTTTTGTATACTTTTGATTGTATGGCGTCCAGGATGCATTTGGGTAACGACATTGAAAATGGTCTTCCCAGAATTCTAAAACAAAAATTATTTAAATTTTGTCAGTTGAAATTTAAAAAATTGAAATAATTTATTAAGTTTAGGAAACATTCATTAATAAAGTTAGGACGATTTTTGAAATTGTAGACGCCGCCCCCCCTCCCTATTGTAAAGATTCGTCAAATTTCTGGGACCCACGCCCCTTTAATATATCGACAATAAAACAATTATTTCCACTGTGAACGAGATTTAAAAAAATTTGAAAGATTTCCAGTGATTTGAAAAGGTTTCAACATATTTTAAGGCATTTTAATGCATTTTGAAAGACTACAGCGTATTTCAAAGAATCACGACCTCTTTACGGAATTTAACGAAACTTCCAAAGCTTTTTAGAAATTTCAAAAGATTTAAAGGGATCAAAAAAATGCTATTTCAAATGAATACAAAGGATTATGATATGTTTCAGATATTTCAAATGATTCTAAAAGACTTGAAGAATTTGAAGAAATAACCTAGCAGAATACCAGAGCGAACTTCAATTTTTCAAGGGATTTTACAAGATTTTAAGAGACTTCAAAGATTTTTATGCATATAAAAAAATTAAGAACGATTTTCGCGGATAACAATGGATTTCAAGGGATTTTTAAGGGATTCTAAGAGATTGCGAAATATTAAAAAAAAATCAGAGGATTTCAAAATACTGCAATAGATGTCAGAGGATTCTAATGGGATTTAGAAGATTTTAACGGATTTGGAGGGATATTTAAGGACTTCACGAAATTTTAACGGATTTTAAGAGATTTAAAGAGGTTTCTAAGATTGCATGGGATTTAAAAGCATTTTAAGAGTTTTCAAAAGATTACAAACTATAAACGGCAAAAAAGGTGAGTGTCTTGCAGGATAATTCGTTCAAATTATGAAAACCGATCTGATGTAGAGGCATCATGACATTAAAAAATCTCCTTGACAACCAAAGTGGAAAATTGACTATCGAAATTGCACTATCGAAATTTTTTTTTCGTGTATCCACGGATTTTAGGGGATTTCTTGAAATTTCAAAAGAATTAGTAGACTTGAAGTCATTTGAACAGTTTTTAAAAGAATTTACGGAGTTCAAGGAATTGTAAATATTTTCAGGGATTCCATAAGATTTTATGAAAGGTGTAAAAATATTTTTATTTAATGAAAGAAACGGTTTCTTTAACATATATTTTTTTAATTTAACAAAAAATAACTGCAAACTGAAGAAAATCATTTTAAATTGAAGAAAAATGTTCATTGGAACAAAAAAGCATTTTTTTAACGAAAAAAATTTCTTTGAATCAACAAAAATTTCTTTAAATCCGAAAAACATTTCTTTGACTGAAAGCCAATGAATATTTTTCTTTCATTCAAAGAAATCTTCTTTAAATCTAAGAATCTTTCTTCTGAGTGCAGATTTTGAGAGTGATCAACTCCTTGACCCGTAAGGAAGGATTTGTAAGATTTTCCAACCCCCCCCCCCTTAAAAGCCTTATATAATTAACAAACGCTCCATTAGGGGCCATGCATAAATTATGTAAAGTTTTGTTCTGAAATTTTTGAACGAGTACCCCCATTTTTCAGGATTCGTAAATTTTGACCCCCCCCCTATATTAAGTAATTTTTAACGACACAATTTTTATCGTCAATTTGTTTAGAGGTTAACCAAAAACAACCTAAGACGATTTGGATGGAGGGGGGTAAAGGGGCGGTTAGTGAAATCTGAAGGTTTTTATTTCAAACAAAAACAGTTAAATTACACAAAAAAGACGAATTAAAAAAAATAGTTGAATTTTGAAATAAGAAAAAATTTTTATTCAATAATGAAAAGAAATTTAATTTAAATTGATAAATTTTCCAGCCAAAAAGTGGAGCTTTTTTCTCAATCAAATAATTAGATTATCAAACAAAAATAATAATTTTTAAACAAAAAGATTAAGTTTCTATTAAAAAAATGAATTCTCAACGAAATACATAAATTTTCAACCAAGTACTTTTTAAATAAAAAAGATCGCTTTTTAACCCAAAATGTAATAGTTAAATTTTCATTTAAAAAGGAATTTTTCATTTTCTACAAAAAAGTGGCATTTTTACCAAATAGTGAAATTTTCTACCAAAGTCTTATATTTTCCACCGAAAAGTTGAATTTCCGAACAAATAGTTAAATTTTCTGTTGAGAAATTAGTATAAAACCAAGAAACGGGTTTTCAAGAAAGTAGTTCAATTTTCAACCAAAGAGATACATTTTCAACTAAAAATAAATTTTGAAGGAAGTATTTCAATTTTCAACCTTAAAAGGTGAATTTTCAACAAAAATGTAATAGTTTATATTCAAACTACAAAATATATATATTTTCAACGGAATAGTTAAATTTTCAACTGAAAGGATTAATTTTCTACCAAAACGGTATAATTTTTAACAAAATACATGAATTTTAAACCAAGTAGTTATATTTTCGACCAAGAGAATTAATTTTCTAGCAAAAAGTAAAATTTTGAACAAAATACATAAATCTTCAGCCAAACAATTGAGTTTTGAACTAAAAAAGATGAATCTTTAACCAAAAATAGAATATTTGAATTCTCAGTTAAAAAAATTAATTTTTAACCAAGAAGAATACAATTCACAGATAAATTTCTAACCGGACAATTGCAGTTCTAACCAAAAAAGATAAAATTTCTACAAAAAAATATGAATTTTCAAAACAAAAAGAAAAATTTTTCAATCAGATTGTTGAATTTTCAAGTGAAAAAGTTGAATTTTCAACAAAACACTTAAATTTCCAACCAAGGGGGATGAATGTGAAGACTGTGATAAATAAATGGGAATTTTATTATCAAATAGACTAATAAATAATAGGTTAAATAAGCATTGAAGATCATTTCAATTACTTTAAAAATATTGGCTTAGGAAACTGGAAATTTTTCTTTGAAAATATAGTGTCAACATTTTAGGTTCTAAAGAAATAATAAAATTGTACGTTTGTAAAACTAAATACTTACTCTGTTATCAACACATTTCTTAAGTTTATAAAATCCTAGTAGGATTTTTATAGGGGGTGGGGGGGCCGCCGCAAATCTCACGGTATCTTACATGGGACATGATTATAACATTTAATATAAATGATAATATTTAATTTTTTACATCTAATTAGAATCATAATAATGTCATGAATTTAAAGTTACATAATAAAGATGAAAAAATTCTTTAAATTAAAAGCATGCTAATGTTACGAGTTTAAAATTTGAAAAATTACACAATACATCCTAATTTGAAATGCATTTTTAAGTAAGATCGACAACAATATTTAAAAAAATCAGAAAATGATTAAATGTATGATCTCCGGAAAAGGATATATGTAAAATTAGTTTATGTATAGAGCATTAAAAATATGATATTTTTACTCAATGTGCTTTTTTCTACTGAAATGGTTTCTTGGGCTAAAAGAAAATATTAAAGTATACATATTTACATTTGCGTATATTTAAAGTAAAGTCGTCGAGTGAAATCATGTAGTATTTCAAGTCAGAGTAAATATTTGAGTTCGTGATATTTCTAAAGGAATATGTTATGAAATAGAAAAATGGTAATACAACTGAGAAAGAGATTCCTGATGCAAATTTCAAGTTATAGTAACATATGACTACCTTAAGCCCCCTGACGACTGGAGAAACGAGAAAATAATTTTCACTCTACAACCTATTTTATTTCCATATTTCAATCCAGAGCTATGAAAATACTGAAAGTGTTGACAACTCGAGGACGTTACAAAATTTAAAAATTTTTATACTTTGTAAAGAATTTAGATAGAAATTTCAAGAAAATGAATATGATCCAGAAACTAAATAAATTTTTAGTTTCCCCGTATTTTTTTTCTAACATAATTTCAAAATATGAAATTAATATTAATGCAAAATATTTGCATTTCATAGAATCTATTATCTAAAATAATAGAAGAGAAAAACAAGAACAATATTTATAACAATTAATGAAAATTAATATCTTTACTTCAGATACATACGGTTGTAGTTTTCTTCAAGAATACTAATTTCTGAGAAAAAACACTAACATAACCTAAATTTGTTCAAAATTATAAGTTTAATTTTGGACTTCGAATGATTTTTGATTGAAATAATATTTTTAGTGCAAAATTGTTGTTCAAATATTGCCTATATTCTAAAAAATCTAATGATGTTTTATTAAAAATAGCAATTTTTGACGAAAAACACCAATATTACATACAAAAATGGTTTGAGATTGTAAATTTTTTTTAAATCCAATGATTTTGTTTAACAAGGAGATGATTAGAGTTAAGATTTTTTTCATCACATAAATTCCTTGCTGAGAATCCATTAGATGATTATTAATTTGCCAACCGTTAAAAATTGAATTTCCCACAGTTGAAAATTCTGTTTTAAATTTTCTTCAATTTTCAATGTTCTTAAAGTTTCAATATTCTTCAATTTTCAACAGTGGAATGTTCTACTAAAAAAATTCAATTTTTCTGACGAAATACACCAACATGATCCAAAATCATTTAAAGATGCTAAATCTTTTTCAAATTATAATGAATTTTGTTTTAAAATATCAATTTTCGATGTAAAACGCCAACGTAATTTAAGGCTGTTAAAAAATTATGAATTTTCTTTGAAATCTAATAATTTTCTAATACAAAAGTCAATTTCCGACGAAAAACACTAACAGAATCCAAAGTTGTTCAAGTTTGTAAATTTTGTTTAACAATATCAATTTTAGGTGAAAAGCACCAACATAACGTGAAGTTGTTAAAGAATTGTAAATATTCTTTGAAATGTTATTATTTTTTCATAAAAAAAAAATAATTTCCGAGGAAAAACACTAGCATAACGCAACAATCAATTGTTCCAAATGGTAAACCATTTTTGGAATTTGATGATTTTTCTTTAACATTGTTGTTGAAAAATTGTAAATATTTTTTGATATCTAATCATTTCAGAATTGTAATCTTCTCCGAAATCTAATGATTTTTGTATAAAATAACCGATTTTCTTCGAACAACGTTAATATAACCTTAGATCTTTTTTGAAATCTAATGATTTTGGAATAAGGATTTCGATTCCCGACAAAAAACACTAACACAATCCGAAATTTTTGAAGTCTGTAAATCTTAATATTAAAAAAAATCATTGGATTCAAATCTAATAATATTTGAAATCTAATTATTCTTGTCATAAGTATCTAACTTCCTGGGAAAATCGTGAATATAACCTAAAACTGTTAAAAATTGCAAAACTTGTTCGAAGTAAAATGACTTTTGTTCAAAAATACCAATTTTTGGTGTGACCTAAAATTGTTAAAAATTAGGCGGTGTTGAGTCGTCCCGAAAAAAACGCTAAAAAAACGAAAAACCTAAATTGTTGAAAATTTTTTAATCTTTAAAATCTGATGATTTATGATTAAAAATACCCATTTCCGGTGTACAGCGCCAGCTGAACCTAAAATAGTTGAAAATTCGGAATCTTGGTGATGATTTTTGTTTAAAAATTCTAATTGTCAGTGAAAAGAACTAACACAACCTAAATTTAAAAAAAATTTAAGTCTTTGACACTTCATGAGTTTATATTCAAATTCTTGTTGAAAAATACTTGTTTTAGATTTAGGTTTGATCGATTTAGAAAAAATATCTCACTAGTCTAAATAAGGAAATACGATTAATTAATCTTGCTAGTAAGTATAATTAAGGATTTGGATTGTAAATATTTTATGTAAACTTTTTTCTCTATTTTTCAAATTTTTTGTGATATTCGTATATTGAAAATGTTCGAGCTGGCTAATTTATATACTCTCAGAAGGAAAATATCAAATAAGCACATATCTGAAAATTATAAATTTGTACGTGAAATTTGTGCTAACCACGAATAATGTTTAACTTTCTCCAGTTTACGAACTTTTCCACTTGTTTATTAATGAAAATAATATATAAGGTAACTATTATTAAATACCAAAAACTACACTGCATCTAGAATATTGAAATTGAAATAAACTTCCTCAAAAGCTCGTAGTGGTTTAATTCATTTAAAAAAAAATTACTTTGAAAATGCAATTCCCTCTTAATTTTTACGGTTTCGTAGGAAACCCTTAAATCTCGTGCGAGCGACTGTTCGTCTCTTACCTCGCCTAAGAAAAAAAAAATTATTCAAGGTGGTAGAGTCCACGTCATCTGATCACGGCAATTTTCATGTCGGAATGGGATTTTACCACAATTCAGGATATATGATTGTTTGACAGTGAAAAAAATGCCACAAAATATTTTCCGAAATTTTTTAAAAATGACGAACTTACGGAACTTTTAGTTTTTGGACATCTATTTTTTTAAAAGCCATATCTTTGGTTCTAATTGATCGATTTAACTTTTTGACGTCTCAATTTATTAGTTATAAGATACATTTCAAAATAAAAAGTAAACATAAAATAATTTTTGACGTTTTGTATTAGCCCCATAAAGTGACCACTGGGTAGGGTAGAAAAATACTGAGAACCTTGGGAAAATTCTACTTCGTATTTCAATTCCAAATTTTTAGTCGATTTTTTTGGCAATGGCTCAAAATGAAGCTCTCGGCATTTATAATAAACATTAAACAATGAAATTGATTATACTAGAGTTATTTTTTCATGTAAGTGGCTGAAAGCACGCAAAATAAGAGAAATGAGGAAAATATGGTCCGTTTCTTATCTCGTATAAAAAAAAAAATTCAAACTACAAGACTAATTTCTTTATTCCTCTCATAAAAAACCCACTGCGGAGCACAGAAATACACTTGAAACCTCGAGAAAAATGTGCTTTCTATATAAATTCCAAACATGATAAATAAGAAAAATGATAAAAAATGGGTTTTCTTTTCTCTTAGTCTGATTTTCTTTAGGGATGGCTCAAATTGAAGCTATTGGCATGTACAATCAAGATAAAGAAATAAAACTTGCCACATTATAATATTTCTTTTCTTGATTTGAGGAGTTAAACAATAAGGGAAATGAACATTTGCGTATTTAGACCCTTATGCTGGAAGCTTTTCGTTTAGTCAGATTTTCTTTAAGGACGGTTCAAATTGAAGTTTTTCGCATGCATATTTTTAATTTTTTTGATATCAGGGGTTTAACTTGTTCAGATCACATCTCTGAATAATAACATAAAGGTCACATGGGGTCCACATCAAAAATAAAATGTAATTTTTACAACGATTTCAGAGTAATCTTTACCTGCACAAAAAATTAACTTCACGTGTTAAGATTTACCCACCACATGGGAAATGGTTACCATGTCACTCTATTAAATCTTGTTTGGTTTCGATGCAAAAAAATTCAACTTTATCTACATGAAAATTACCCACAACAAAAAGTCTCTTCTGTTTTTTGTCATAAAAATTAAAAAAAGTTGGAGAGATGGCCAAGGCGAATCCAGGGGTGCTACATCCTATTGCTGCAAGGAGTCAGTGTAAAGGGGATATAAATCATAGTTAGTTTATCAATTATTGAGCAATTAGAGTTTTAGGGGGTTGCGTAATGATGTAACCTTCTGTTGGAATATGGTTCGTTCATATTTTTGGTCTTTCAACATTAAAAACCTGGGAAAATGATAATAACATTGTAATTTCATAAATAATTTCTTTATCACAATGATTGAAAAAATACCTGGAGTTATTTAGTGAAGAATCCATAATATCATTAATTGAAATTCAACCATTTTTAAAAAATTGGTAAGAAGCGATAGTAAGATAAAATTCAATTGTAAAACATATAGTTAAAATAGCTTTCTGTAAGTTTTAAAATTTTGCATTCAAAATGATGTTTTTTATTTGAAATATCATCTATCAGTAATATTATTTTGATTCCTCAAATCATACAAAAACTATTTTTTTTAAGGGATGCGCAAGATGGAAAAAAGTTTCCATTTGAATAATTTCAATTAGGGAAAACCTTCCTCCACTGGATAATGTAACCTACAGTGGATAATACTGTCGTAAGCTTTCCCCTAATGAAATTACCTTATAAATCAATTCAATGTGAGTTTTTTAAAAACGTGAATATTATAGTGTCTTAAAAAACCAAATGTTTTTTTTTATTTTGATCTCGCATACCCTAAACTTGTTCTATTTGGTTAAAAATAAATGCGTATTTCTTCTATTTAAAAAGAAAGTTTGAACCGCTGTCCTAAGGCCTAAACTGTCCCAAAATGAATATAATGATTAAATTACATTAATTTTCGTAAAAATAATAAGTGTTCAATTTTAAAATACAATTTTTTCTTTTTTCCTGTATCATGCAAATATATTAGGGTGATCAAATATATAAGAATTAAGTGTAAAATTATAAAAATGGACAATTTGATATTTAAAGGGTAGTTCTTTACGCTTAGGGTAGTATTTTTTTCCAATTGGTTTGAACTTTTTTTGGCGTCCTGCAAAACACTTTACCATAATTACGAAAATTAACGTCAATTAATATTAATAAGTTCACGCGACGCGTGATAAAAAAATGAATTTTTAGGAAATTTCAATGAATATGATATGGTAATAAAAAAATTCAAAAATAAATACTGATATCGGTATCTGGTGACTATCAGAATTGGAAAATTATTCTGCTTTGTAATTGCAAAGTATTGGTGATCAACTGATTGTGTAAGATATATTTGAAAGGCACCTGTTTGGCTAAAATCAAAATATGTATCATTATAGAGATGAATGAAAATATGTAATTCGCTCTTATCCATTTACGAGTTAATGGATTTACGATCATATCCATGCTGCTCAACGTGCATGTTATTTAACATGATTGTGTAGTGGCTTGCAAGATTACACACGATTTATAGGTAACCCATCCACTCATTATTGGAACATCCGGTTTTACGTGATGCGTATAAATCGAGCTACACATGTACATATATAGTATACACAAGTATCTGCGGTTTTAGTCCTCTGATCGATCGTAAGCCATTAATTTCAGTAAACTATTGAGATAAAGCAGCTTATCTGAAATTTATTTTAACTGCCTATTTGAACTACAATCCGTTTTTCTCTCCAGTACATGGAGTTTTTTTCTTCATCGACTCATTATCTTCGCGAAATTGCTGTAGAATATCCTAAGAATTTATAGTAGTACAAGTAATTTCAAGCCAGAAAAAACGGGATTTAAGTAGTGAAGGTCTTTTTAAGTAAGGCATACATGGTGTTAAGCAGTCTATGTCGTTTTAAAGTCAGGCATACGTTGTATCAAGTAGTGCAAGTATTTTTGAGTCAGCTGTTAGAGATATAAAGTAGCATACTTCATTAAAAGTCAGCCATATTATTAATCAAGTATAACCCATTTAAAGTCAGCTATAATAGATTTCAAGCATTACACTTCATTTTAAGTCAGAAATATTGTGTGTCAAGTAGTATCCATCATTTTAAGTCAGCCATAACAGGCGATAAGTAGTCAGTCTTATTTAAAGTCAGTCATACTAGATGTTAAGTGGTATATCTCATCAAAAGTCAGCCATAATGTTTATCAAGCAGTATCCATCATTCAAAGTCAACCTTAAGTTTTTCAAGTAGCACAAGTCATTTTAAGCCATGCATTAGGGACGGCAAGTAGTATACTTCATTTAAACCCATTAATTAACGGTTTTCAGTAGTGTACCCCATTAAAAGTAATGTGTTTCAAGTAATAAACTTAATTTTCATTAAATCAGTAATACTATGTATCTAGTAGTATCCATTATTTAAAGTCAGCCATCATTTTCCAAGTAGTACAGGTCATTTTAAACTAGCCATTAGGGATGTCAATTGTCAAGTAGTATACTCAATTTAAACTTAGTCATAATCGGCTTTCAGTAGTGTACCACATTTAACGTCAGCCATAACGAATTTCAAGTAAAACACTTCAATTTGAGTCAGAAATATTGTATATCAAGTAGTATCCGTCATTTTAAGTCAGCCATAATGGGCGATACGTCATACGTAGTTAGCCATGAGTTGTTACTAGTAGTACAGGTCATTTTAAGTCTGCTGTTAGGTGTGTCAAATAGTATAATTCATTTAAAATCAGTCCTAAGCGGTTTCCAGTAGTGCGTGTGTGGGGGGGGGGGCGGAGCGGAAGTAATATTACGAACTTAGATAACGTTTATAACGTTTCCTCATGATAAATTTTCACAAAGTTTGCGAATTTTGTGAAAGATGAAGAAAATTTGAAGAGTACAGTTCAAAAGTAACTTAATAAGATTGAAAATCACTTTCTTATTTCAGACTTCACAATTTTTCCCCTATTCTCTTCTTTTCCTCTTTCTTAAAGAATGTTTTTCCCCTATTTTCAAGAAACTTCTCTTTCTCGTTTTGTCGCTTAAATGTGAACTCAATTAATAGATCCCAGTCAGAAAATTAAACTATTTTTGGTTAAAAGTTGATTTTTTTGGCTGCAAATTCTATTATTATATTTTTGTTTTATAATTGCTCGCGTTTGTCTAAAAATTGGACTATTTGGTTCAACATTTGATTGATTCACTTTGTTGAAAATTCATTTTCTTTGCTAAGGTCCCATAATTTCAGTTGAGAATACATCTCTTTGGTTGAAAATTCAACTATTTAATTAAAAATTATTTTTTCTTCTGGTTGAGAATGAAGGTTTTTTAACTGAAAATGTAACTATTCCATTTTTTGTTGAAAATTGATATATTTAATTGAATATTTATTGTTTATAACACGAAACCCAGCGGAGCTAGAGCGATTTTTTTCACAACTTATAAAATTAATGATCAATATTAAAAGAAATATTGATTTGAGACCATGTTGAACCTTTTTGGTTCAATTCAAAAGTTTTTCATTTCAAATTTAAATATTATTTTGGTTGAAATATTATCCATCACATGTTTTTTTGAGAATTCATTTCTTTTGGTTGAAAAATCAACTACTTGATTTAAAGTTAGAAGATTCACAATTTTAGTTAAAAATTTAACTATTTGGTTGTATTATGTACAGTTTCTTTCCCTGAAATTTTGAACCACGTATACCCCTTTCTGGGGGTCTTGTCTCCCCGCTCCCCCATAGTAACAGGACCATACCAGTTCCTCTTGAACCCCCCACTCCCCTGAAAGCATTACGTAACATATGGACGACCCCTAACATAGTTTATGGATGACCCCTAACGTAGTTTATGGACGGCCCCTTATTGATACATAAATTGAAATCTTACTCACCAGCAAACCAGGGATTTCTCTTGTTATTTTCAACTGTCAAATTCAGGAAATATTCCTCAAACCCTTTCACCGGATTGGCTTGAGGTTGCACTGACAGTGTACCCTCAACTTCCGGCTCATTTCCGTTGCTCACCAGCCCTCGAGCGCTCCAGCCGTCACTCCCGATCCAGGAAAAAGCTCCAGTTGCATTACATCGTCTAACTGCCCTCATTACTCCTGCAACTTCCTGATCTGAACCGAAAATTATGCAACCTGAAATGGAAATTTTTGTTTCGTAAATATTAGATCCTTTGGAAATAATGAATTCCTGCAATATTTCAAATGTCAACATTCATCAGAACTAAATTGTTTTCAATATCTAGAAATCGATACCTCCATGTTGAGAGAATCTCTTTCGGATTATACGTATAAAACGACTACTCTGGCGTTAGTCCTCTAAAAAAATGACTCTGCTTTTTAAATTGACCCCTTGTTTTTATTACAAATACGCGACAAACAGCAGATAGGTTAAGTAATTAGTACTCTTTTTTTAAGTACATTGCTTAGAATTATTTTTAATTATTTTGAATTCCTTTGAATTCTTTGTATTATTTCCAATTCTTTCAACTTCCTTAACATATTTTGAATTCACTGGGTTCTCTGAAACACTTGAAGTCCTCCAAATTCCTGAATACTCTGAACTTCTTGAATTCCTTAAAAATCCCTGAAATTCTGTTTATTCCCCGAAATACTTAAATTTCTAGAATATTTTGAATTCCGTGAATTCCTTGAATATTTTGAATTTCTTGAATTCTTTGAAATCTTGATTTTTTTTGAAAGCCATGATTTCTCTGAATTCCCTGAAATCCTTGAATGTTTTGCATTTCCCAATTTCTCTGAATATTCTAAATTCTTGAAATTATATGAATTCTCAGAATTCCTTGAATTCCCTAAATGCTGAGAAATCTCTCAAATTCTCTAAATTTCCTGGAATCCTCGAATTCCATGAATTCTTTGACTATCCTGAATTCTCTGAATATTCAAAATTTTCAACATTCTTTTACCCCTGAAAATCTCTGAATACCTCGTATTCTCTGAATTCTCTGAAATTCTTGAATATTCTGATTTTACGAAATTCCTTGAATTCTCTAAATTACATAAAATCCTAGAAGACTCTAAATTTCTGAAATTTCATGAATATTTTGGAATCCTAAAATTCCTTAAATTTCCTGAATTTCTTGAATTCTGCGAACACCGTGAATTCCTCGATTTTCCTGAATTCCCAAAATGCTCTGGAATTCCTGAAATTTTGTTAATTCCTCGAAATCTTTTAATATTCTAAATTCCTTGAATTCCTTGAATATTCTAATCTCCCTGAATTCCTTAGATTCTTTGAATTCTTTGAAAACCTTGAATATTCTGAATTTCTGAAATATTTTGAATACTTTGAATTTCTTGAATTCTCTGAACTCCTTGAATTCTTTCAATATCCTGAATTCCTTAAATTCCCTACATTCTCTGAAATCTTTGATTTTTTTGAATTCCCTAAATTCCTCGAATATTCTAAATTCCTGAAATGCTTGCATTTTTTTAAATATTCTAAATTTCCTTAATTCTCTGAATATTCTGAATTCCAAAAATTCTTTGAATTCTCTAAACTCCTCGAATTCTAGCAATATCTTGAATTCCCTAAATTCCCTGAATTCCCTGCAATTCTTTGAATTCCCTGAAATCTTTGATTATTTTGAATTCCTTGAATATTCTAAATTCCTGAAATGCTTGAATTTCTTAAATATTCTGAGTTCCTTAAATGCTTGAATTTCTTGAATATTTTGAATGTCCTGAATGCATTGAATCTTTCGAATTTCTTGAATCTGAATTTCCTGAAATCATTGAATATGCATAATTTCCTGCATTCTCTGAATATTCTGAATTTCATGAATTCCAAAAATCCTTGGAATTCTTCGAACTCTTTGAATTCTTCCAATTTCCTGAATTCCTATCTGTAATCCTTGATTTCTCCAAATTCCTGGAATATTCTAAATCCCTGAAGTTCCTTGAGTTCCCTAAGTACATGTATTCTAAAATCCCTAAAATGATCTGAATTCCCTGAATTCCCTGAAATTCTTGAATATCCTGAATTCCTTGAACTTTTGAAATTTCTTTAACTCTCTGAAATCCTGAAAATCTCTGAATTTCTTGAATTCTATGAAATATTTTAATTCCTTGAAAATTCGAAATTTTCTCAACACTCGGAATTCCTTGAATTCTATAATAGCATTGAATATTCTGAAATTCCTGAATTCCCTAAATATCCTTGAATATTCTGAATTTCCTGGATTCCCTAAATTTTCCTATTTCCTTTTAATTCTTCGCATTATTTTTAAGTCCTTGGAATTCAGGAAACTGCACGAATTGAAGGAATTCAGATGATTAGAAGGATTCCTTGAATACAGGGAATTCTGTATGTATGTATACCAATAAGCCATTTCCCTTTCAGGGTAGGCGTGACACTACCCGATTTGGGTAGTGTTTCTAGGTGGATAGTTTCTTGTAGTAGTAAATAACTACAAGTGTGGGCTCACCACACTCACGATATGCCAACAGCACGCAGTATTCTTGAATGGTCACCCATCCAAGTACTAACCGCGCCCAACGCTGCTTAACTTCAGTGATCTGAGGAGAACTGGTTTTTTCAGCGTGGTATGGCCGTTGGCCATAAATAAATTCCAATTCTCTAAATTCCAAGAATTCAGAAGAATTTCAAAGATATTAAAATAATTCTAAGTAATTCAAAAGTGTGTAGAAGAATGTAAAATAATACATAGAATTTAGAAAACTCAAATGAATTCAAAGTAATTTAAGTGAATTCAAAGGAATTCAAGTGTATTCAAAATAATTATTAATAATATACTAAAGCAGAGAGTAATTACTAAATTTGTTTGTTGTTTGCTGCGTATGTGTATTAAAAATGAGGGGTCAACTCAAAAACCGTAATTGTTTTTGTAGAAGACCAACGCCAGAGCGATCGTTCTAGATGCACATTCCGAGAGAGGTTCTTTTAATATGGATGTATCGAAATAAATGTTCAAGCTTTCACGAAAAGTGGCAATCTCTTCACATTTGTTTTGCTTCAAGTTTTGCAGTTTTTTGTAGACTTGGCTTTTCAGTAATGATAAAAATCCAGAGTATTTGCACTCCCTCGAGTTTTCTATTTACTTTTGCAATATCGAATCAAAAAAGGACTCGATTGTCAAAAAGAGATTAAAGTAGATATATGGGCCAGTACATATCAGGAATATCAAAATCTTCAACTGGTCGTTCGATTTTAATGAAACTGATGAAATTGAAACATTGCGAGCCCAAAGAGTTTTTTCAAAATTTCGGGTGTCACGCCATATTACATTTTTGGGTTGAATAAAATAAACAAATGATCACGGTAGAAATTTAGAGGCATACTATCATGTCACTGCTAACAATTAAACTGACAATTAGGTTGACAATTGTTTATATAATTTGTGTATAAAATTAACAAAAAATACTGATTGGCAAGCTTTCCGTACTAAATTCTTAATAATCTCACTGGCAACATAAATTAAGGACAATTACGGGATAAAATTATTTTTTGTTGACTTCAAATGTTCGTAATGGGAATTTGTTTACATAATTTGTTTCTGAAATAACCAAATAATATCGAAAGACATAGTTTTATGATCAAGTATCACTTTGTCGATAAAAGTATAAGTGATATTAACCCTTAACTGGCTTAACGTACTTGGCACATGGGGTCATTTGTACACCAGCTCGGAAAACAATAAATAATTCTGAAAGTTATTAAAATGTCGATTTCAAATTTTTTTCATACATTTTAAACCTTTCTTTATTGTAATAAAGCCTCATAGCTGCAGCATTTTTATTTGTTTATGGCGAAAAAAATGATAGAAAAAAACAATTTATCGATTTTTCACGGAACCTTGAAATAGGCCTGAGGTCTTTTGGACCCCCGGTGCCAGTTAAGAGTTAATGCCGAAATATTCCTTACCAATGAGAAATCTATAATTTTCAGTGTTCGTTAATAGAACTTGTTTATAACAATTAGCATTACAATTCGAATTTTTTTTTCAGTTCACGCGCCCCTATAAACCCCTCACTAAAATGACGATATCTCGGGAACCAGAAGAGTATCCATGCATTTTTTTTTAATGAAAAATGATTCTATAGGAATGTTTATATTCTAATTTAACAAAAATTAAAAGGGGAGTATTTCACAAAAAATGGAATCAAACTTTTTTTTTTGACTTTTTTCAGACAAAATTACAAACATTTTTATTTTAAATTTTATAGTTCAAAAATATATAATTTCATCTGTAATACCTCTAAATTTTAACGGAATTCAATTATCGGTTCCGAAAATGTCGATAATTCAGAAAAATTCAATATAGCGTGACTCCAAAAATTTGGAAAATTCAATAAAATTTGTGTAGGCCCAAAATGTATCTTATATAACACTAGAATTTCACTAAGTTTTATTGAAATCGAACGACCACTTGCAGATTCTGATATTACTGACATTTAATAGACAATATGATTCATGAATTCGTGATCTACTTTTATTATTACTTGTTATTATTATATAATTATTAGATGTTAATTAGACACTAAGTTTTTCAATCATTTGGAATAGCAATAACAGAATTCTTTTTGGTTCCAATTTTACACATAACTCATAGGTTCCTTGGTTTACTTATTGAGTTATAAGTTATAAGGCTTGCTATAATATTCTTTGAAAAATTGAACTTTGGATAAATCGCTAAAGTTTCATTGCTTGGCGAGGACAGGTGCATCAAGGCGATAAGATGAATGTTTTTGTTCACGATGAATAGGTAAAAGTTGAAAAGAAACTTTCACAAGAAAAGTTACTTTGTCTTATTTATAAATTACACTTCATTATAAAAATCGAAATATTTTAAATTGTCTAATTTAAGAACTGTAATGCACAAATAAACAATCACTTGAAAGTCATTACTTGCATATGCGAAAGCAAATATACCTCAATTTATATATAGTAAACTATATCAAAGTTTATAATTTGATGTATTATGAATTCAGGGCATGCTTCTGAATTATTTTAATTATAGCTAACTGTTGGACATTAAAACTTTTTGAATGGTTTGCTCATTTCTCGACGAACGTAGATATTTAAATTACCATAATTTCTCTTTTTCTAACATTTTGTTTTGTATGCTATAATTTTTTATGAAAAAAATACAAAGGAAGCGGAAAATGCTTGATCATTTTTTACAATTAATTTCCATCTTGATTAGAGAGATTTTAAATTCTGAAACTTCTTATCTTGGAAGTTTTCGTGCAAAGAAAGGAGTAAAGTTCTGACTTTTATTGATCTTTTTCTTCACTTAGAAGTCACTTCTGCTGGGACTAAATTACTCATTTTCGAGATTCACCACACAAGAAAAGTCCAATCAAGATACTCGGAATCAAATAAGAAAGAACAAAAGGAATTAAGCTACTTCTTCTTTCTTATAAATAACACTAATTATCTCTATGTTGCTATATCGGGATTGAAAGTTCAAGGGTCCTTTCATTTTTCTTCTCTGCTCTTTTTTACAAGGTCTTTCATCAATCTATAGAATCAAGAAATAATTACCAGATAATTTTTGCTCATAATTAATAATTTTCACTAATATTCAGAGCTACCACAGACTGAAGTATCTGGATAGAGTGACTAATTGAAGCTAAAAAGTGACTAAAAGTGACTAATGTTCACACAAAATGAGGCCTGAGAGCTGAAAAATCAAATGTGTTCGAAAGCTTTTGAATTTTATCCCCGAAATTATGAAATATCAAAAAATTGTAATTTTCAACAAAGACAACTGAATATTCAACGAAATAGTTGCATTTTCAATAAAAAAAGATGAATTTTTAACAAAGGAATTGAGTTTTTATACCAAAAAGTCGACTGTTTCCGAAAATATGTTAATTTAATTCCCGAAAAAAATTAATTTTAAAGAAGAAAGTTGAATTTTTTACCAAGAAGTTAAATGTTCAAGCTAAAAAGAGATACTCCTTAGAAGACAGTTAAATTTTAAACGAAAAAGTTGATTTTAATTCAGAAATATGACTTCCCGACCAAAAAATGTGTCTTTCCAACAAAATAGTTAAATTATGTATAGAATAACTAAATTTCCAACCAAATAATTAAATTTTTATTTAATAAAGATAAATTCTGAACCAAAAACATGATAGTAGATCTTCCAACCAAACAGAATTAACTTGCAACCAAAAATAGTTGGATTTTTTTATCGGCTTCTATTAATTCATTTAGCATTTAAGCAAAAATAAAAACAGGAACAAGGGGAAGTTTCTTGAAAATAGGAGGAAAAAGAGAAATTCCCTCAAAAAAGGGAAAAAGAGGGGAATATGGGATAGATTGTGAAGACTGTTCAATGTTTTTTGTAAGTCTTAAAATTCGTCCATTCTTAATAATGTTCTTTATTTAAAATTACATCATCAGTAATATCATTTTTATCCTAAATAATTACTTTTATTCGAAATTATATCATTAGTATTATTATTTTTATCCTCAAAATCACACAAAAATTCTTTTTTTACAGATCTGATTTTTGGCATGACAACTTCCTTAAGTGTAGTAACGAGAAAGAAGGAAAAACAGAGTAATGAGGGAAATACTGTGAAGCCTGCCATAAATAAATAGGAATTTTAATAATTTATAGACTGAAGAATAATATGTGATATAAACATTGAAGTTTTTCAAGTTTATAAAACCTCAGTAAGATTTTGGGTGGGGAATATATATATATATATATAAATTGATGCCTTTTCAGTGGAATAAGTTGCGCTTTGGTCAGGCATTGAGTAAAAGTATTTACAATCGATCAAATTAATGTTAGCAACATAATTTTTTTTTTATATTTATTGAATTTTTATAACAATTCTTAGAAATCTTCGCAACAGAAGGTACTTTGGTAAACTCAAGCAATTGAAAAATGACATTTTTAGAGTAAAAATTTAGGAAATTAACCAATGTTTCAAATTGAAAAATTATAAGTCTTTAAATTGAAAGTTGTTTTGTTCTAAGTTGAATTAAAATTTTTTTAATATTTTGAAACACTATTAAATAAAAAAATCTGCCCGCTTCGCGGGAATATTCTCATCGCGCGCTTCGCGCTCGATTGGGTATTCATCTCGCGCTTCGCGCTCGATTATATGTTTATCTCGCGCTTCGCGCTCGATAATGTATTCACCTCGCGCTGCGCGCTCGGACACATTTGTCGTCTAGGTTTTCACACTTCGTGTGCTCGCTATTGCGCGCTTCGCGGGCTAATACTCTCTTAGTAAGCTTCATCGTTATGACCTGCTTTGGTTTAATTATGTCAGTTTTACATAAAAAGAAGAACTAATTTACTTAAGGTTCTATCGACCTTAAGGAACACATTCTCATCACGACACTCGCGCTTCGCGCTCGATATTTGGTTTGATCATCATGTGAACCTCGCGCTTCATGCTCTTTCCTGTTCATCGTATAATAGAAACCCAAAAGTTTGAGCGCGCTTGTTGCGCGCAATTTGGTCGTCGCGCTTCGCAACGACCATATGTTATGTTCAATGTTCTTCAGATAAAAATGACTTAAATTGTATTTGATTTAAAATGAAGAAGGTAATTCCTTTACTTCAGCGTATATTTCCGTATCTTCATAATAAATCCTACAATCAGAAAGATTTTTTTCCAGCTATCTGAAAAGGGGAGAAAAAAAGTATTTAAGTCGTTTTTGGAACATATATCTTGCTTTTTCATTCATAACCAAACCGACCCCTTGACTACCATGTGATTCCCTATCTACTCCTGACCATATTTCCAAACCGCCATTCAACACCCCATTTTCTATGTTTCTACTTTCGCATCCCTTTTTCTTTGTCTCAGGTACACATAAAATATCTAGTTTCCTAGCATGCACAGTTTCTCGTAGTTCTCTTACTTTAAGATCATTCACTCCTCTAGCATTCCAAACACCCAGTCTCCATTCATCGCCTGAAACTCAAACTTTACGTTTATCGTGTGTATGCATTTCGTCAATCAAAGTTTCAGTCCATTCCGAGGCCACTTTATTGTTTGTATTGTTCATGTTTAGATTGTACACCCAACTACAAACTTTATGCGCGAAATGTGTTTTGCGAGTCGAAATCATGTCCAAGTTAAGTAGTGATTCGTCGTATAGTGGAGAGTCCAGTTCTAACGTCAGTCCCACCAAAACTTCTGTTACGGGGGGAGGGGAGGGGGCGACGACAAGGAATGGAAACCGAGAGAGTCGCAATTGCTTGATGTTTTATGCTGAGAAGGTCACCAGCCTTCAGCAGCGTTGTATTAGATAGGAGTTCATATGTTTCCATCTGCGCATTCCCGGCCCACCTCTAAACGAGGAACCAATAACTCTTTTTTTTTTTTTTTTTTTTTTGTAATATATATATATATATATAGTTAAAAGTTTGTCATAAGGACAACCGCAGGATTTCGCCGGGAGCGGGTGCTAATCTGAAAAATTGCACCCGCTCCCAGCGAAATCGCGGTAAAATTTCAGCTGTAACCACGTCTCACGACCGTGAGATAGGTGGTTACAGTCTGCGACGAACTCAATACGATGGTCCGGCAAAAGTCTCGTGCACCCTGAGGACACGGAGCGACCCAAGGACGACCGCCTTCTGCATTTTCTCCGCAAGTGTCTCAGCATTTTTTTGACACGCAGGGATGCTTTTCAGGCTATTAACCAGTGAAACCTTGGCACTTCCAAGAGCGCCGATGATCAAGACGATTAGCTTAACAGAATATTCCGGGTATAACCGTCGCAACTCCCTTATAAGGTCTTTATACCTCTCTTTCTTTTCTTTCTCCTTGGCTGTAACGTTTTTGTCAGCTGGTGCCGAAAATTCGATAACGAACATGGTTCGTTTCTCGAAGTCAAAGAGAACTATGTCAGGCCTCGAGTGCGCAACAGAAACAATTGTCGAGAATATGAAGTTCCAGTATATGCGGCACTTCTCATTTTCGACAATTGACTCTATTTCTCTAGGAGCGTTTAGCGGAGAGGTATTTGGGCTAATGCCATAAGAGTGACAGAGATGGTAATAAAGCACTCTTAGTGCCGCATTGTGCCTTTGGATGTAGGTCGTTCCCACATGAGTTGGACAACTAGATAGTATGTGTCCTAGATGCTCGGGGTGTGCATGACACGCTCTGCAACTATCATCGGGAATGTCTTGGCTCAAAATGTGGCGACGGTATGCTAGAGTGGAAATGACACCGTCTTGACATGCCAAAATGAAGCCCTCCGTGCCCGACTTCAATCCGGGTGATCTAAGGAAAGCAAACGTTAGCTCATACGACATCGACTGATCTTCCACATTTCTGTGGAAGATGCCGTGCATCCTCTTGTCGAGGAGCTGTTCGTGGAAGTCTTTCTCCTGTGCTTTCTTAATCCGGGCCTTCAGGAGTGAGTATTCAAGATGGATAAGATTTGATGCATTTTGCTCACCCCTAGTATTGAAGTCAAGGCCGAGTGTTTCAGCAGCCTCCTCCGCTGCTTTGTACAGAAACGCCCCTTTTCCCACTTCTTCGTGTTTCCTGACCATTTTAAGAAGAGGGTCTTGTCCATTTGCAACTATATGTGCTGTACCCAGAATGAGTCTGTTGTGAAGAAATTCAAGATTCAGTATTCCGCGACCACCTAGGCGGCGTGAGATGTAAAGTCGCGGAACAGAAGACTTAAGGTGCATGCTCTTGTTCATGTGCAAAACCTTTCGCGTCCCGATATCAAGGGATCTGAGCTCGTCTTTCGTCCATGGAACCACTCCAAATGAATAGAGTACTACCGGGACGGCAAGCATGTTCGTTGCAGATACTTTGTTTCTCGCCGACAGTTCGGAAGACCAAATCTGCCGGATGAGACGTTTGTATCTGCATCGGAGAGTATCCTTTATAGATGTCGCGTCCTGAATGCGGCTCTGTGGCACGCCCAGGTATGTATAGGTCTCTCCAGCGCAAAGGTGTCGTATAGCGCTTCTGTCAACGAGCTCAGGATCTTCGGGGATGCCATTAAGTTTTCCTTTCTTCAAATTAACCTTGGCGCATTTCTCTAACCCGAATTCCATTCCAATCTCTTGAGTGTACTCTTTGACAATTTTCAGAGCTAGATGTAGTTTCTCTTGATTCCTAGCATAGATCTTAAGATCATCCATGTAAAATACATGAGTGACCTTATGCTTTCGGTTTCCAGGTTTTCCGCAGAGATACCCTTCGGAATGGCGAAGTGCGAGAGATAGTGGCAATAATGTGAGGCAAAAGAGGAGAGGGCTCATGGTGTCGCCCTGAAATACACCTCTCTGAAAGGCGATACTGTTAGTGATCACACGATGTTTTCCAGATGAGATAGTAAATCTGGTTTTCCAAAGCGGCATTAATGTCTCTATGCACCTCACGATGTGTGGATGAACCTTTAGGCTTTCCAACAGACAGATGATAAGTCTATGGGAGGTTGAATCGAAAGCTTTCCGGTAATCAATCCAGGCCATCGATAGAAATCGCTGATAGTATGCTGCGTCTTTACAGACACATCTATCGATGAGCAAGTTCTCCCGACATCCCGCTACGCCTTTCTTTGAGCCACGTTGTTCATACATCTCTCGCCATACAGGTCCAATTGTCCGAACAATCCTATCATTTAGGATAGCTGTGAAGATCTTATACAGTGTGTTCAGACAAGTTATTGGCCTGTAATTCTTAGGGTCAGCTAAGTTACCCGTCTTCGGCAGGAGCACTGTGCGCCCTTCCACCAACCACCCCGGAATAGGCTCTTCCGACTTTAGATATGAGGTAAAAATTCGGGCCAGATGCTGGTGGGTTAAAGGAAACTTCTTCCACCAGAAGGTCTTGATGCCATCTGGTTCCGGAGCGGAATAGTTCTTCATGCCTCTTAATACGTTTTTCACCTCCTCGGTAGTGATAGGTGGGCATTCCTCCTCAGCTGTGATGAGGGCATTGCACAGCTCCTTGAAGCTGTTTATGTTCTTTGAGCCTTCTTTATGTGGATGTTGGAGCGTAGTTCTTGAAATATAAATCGACGCCTCCATTCAATATGAGTCTATGTGCTGACAGCGCCGTGTATGAGACTATGCGCTGTGTATAAGCATAGGGTATAGTCTCATACAGAGCGCTGTTAGCACATAGACTCATATTGAATGGAGGCGTCGAAATGTAATAGTCGAATTTTTTCAGAGCAATTATTTTAGTTCTTGTGCAATAAAAATGTGAATTTTCGATTTTTCAAGAAAATTCAAAAAGTCGTTCTGATAATCTTGTAGGGCGTGCAGAAAGAAACACTTTTCTTGTCTTGACTTTTTTTCGTATCGTGTCATGAGAATAAAATGATTGAATTGTTGATTACTATAAGGGGCCGTATATATAATTTCCCAATTTTGAAAAAAAATGGACTAAAAAATTTTCAAAATGCTCTCACTTTTTGAATTTTCATCCAAAATGGCTGGCTAACGAACTTGACCTTTAGTTTGGAAGACTAAAAGCGTATACCAAAGGCCAATCGAATCAGTCAATTCTTTCGAAAGTTATCGTGCTCACAGATAGACATACATACATACATGCATACAGACAGTCAGACAGACAGACAGACAGACACATTTGTAAAAACCTGTTTTTTGGGTTCAGGGGGTCTCAAAACGTGGACATTTGACAAAAACCAGGGGGGGGTCAAATTTTACACAAATCTAATACCTTCTCTAGATGAGAATGTAAAAATGCAATTTGCAATGGCCAGTTATGGAGGAATTTAATTCAAAATTGCTTAATTAGAAATCCTTCAAACTACTATATAGTCTTTCAATGTTATATTCTGCGATTTCAAAGAATTAATAAAAAAAGAAAATGTTATACATGCATAATTGAAGCTAAACTATTTAGAATATTTAAATCTGAAATTATTTAAATCTTACTGTCAATGAGTTCAATAAGAAATTTTGCAATGGGAGAGTTTACATCTCGTTAGGAGACGCTAGCGAACTTACATAAGTGCCCGCGAAATTCGAACTCAAATTAGGCAAAGTAAAGTTTTTAAAAGAAAATTATAAAAAAGGAGTGGACAAAAATATAAAACGTGCATTTTGGCTTGATGAAAAGTTGAAATGCAAAGTCGGAAAGTACTAGTGAAAAGGAAAGAGAAAGGTTTATCAGAGAAGTAAGTTTTGAACAACAGTAAACAATCTACCTTACCTGCTGTTAGTCAAAACTTACCTTACTACCAAATCTTTCGTTCTCTCTTCAATAATACTTTCCAACTTTGCAGTTCATCTTTTTATCAAGCTACAGTCCGAGTTTCATGTTTTGTTTCACTCATTTATTATAATTAACCTATAAAAACTTTACTTTGCTTACTTTAAGTTTGAATTACGCGGCTTTTTATGTAAGTTCGGTGGCGCCTCCTAACGAGCGGTAAACTCTCCCATTTTGGAAGATTTAAAAGTGAAATTGTCCTGATATTTTTATTATTTAAGTTAGAAACTACAATACTGGAAAATTTTTTTAATGGAAACTTTCAAAATTTAAGAAAGGACCCCACACAAAATGTACGTGAAATGGCTTCCGGTCGATTTTGATTGAACTTCGTAAAATTGTAGTTCTCAACGTCTCGATCAAAATTGTTATTGGGCACAAAGTCTGAAAATGGTTTCATATTTAACCCTCTGTAACTCGAAAACTGTCCAATTTCGGACTTTGTGTTTTCATGTACATTTTGTGCGGGGTCCTTTGGAAATATTTTGGAATTTAAGCTTCAGAAGGAAGAAAGTTTTCGTTCCAAGACCTTAAAAATTAAACTGTTTTATAATTGCGCACTGAAAACTATAATTTTAAATTGAAATCATAGATATTTTAACGGTGATAAATTTATTATTAAAAAGTATCATATCATGCAGTATCAAGTTAATATAAAGTAATATTAATTAAAAAGAAACTACCTATTAAGTATAAGGTATTATGAAAACGAGATGTATTTTCAGTAGAATGAGTTGCGCTTTGATCAGCCATTATGTGCCAGCCATTATAGACTAGCTATTATAGATTACTATAGATTTCTTACATAGATTAATTAATTTTTTTAATGAAATCTAAAATGAGATGGATTAAACTAACTAAAGTGGATTTTTCTATTAAAAAAGTGACTAAACAGTTACTTGAAAAATGTGACTAAAAGTGTCTGAAAGTACTTAAATGACTGTGTGGCAACCCTGCTAATATTCTTAATTTTTTTAAATCAATTTAAAAAAATGGTGTTTTGATTTCATGAATAAAAAATGAAGTATAAATGAAGATTTTAAAGATTGAATTTCAAACTCACCTCTTGCTCGTGGTTTCGTTAACAACTTTTGTACAATGTTGTCGTAGGCTATTTCTTCAGCGACTCCTGAATCTTTTACAAGCTTCTCTTTGATAGCAATGCAAATCTGGTATTTTGCTAGTAAATCTTCCAGCTCCTCGAAAGCCTTTAGACAAAAAAAGGAAAAACAGGATGAGATCTATAAAAAGAGGCACTATTTTTGCCATAAATCTTTACTTCATTCCATTAGCAGATGATTATTTATTCAAAAGCTGAATCTTTCAAGAAATAAGGACATTTTCTTATCATGATAGTTCACTTCAAAATCTTTCTTTAAAAGTATACATATTTCGAGGATTATATGTTCTGAATTCCCTGAAAACCTTGAATATTCGAAATTTCCTGACTTCCTTGAATATTTTGAACTCCCTAAATTTCTTGATTATTCTGAATTCCCTGAATTCCTTGAATTGTATAAGTTTCTGAAAATCTCATAATACCTTAAATTCTCTGTAAACGTTGAATTCTTTGAATAGCCTGAAATCCTTGAATATTCTGAATTTCATGAATTCTTTGAATGTTATGAATTTCACAAATTCTTTTAATGTTTTCTTAATTTCACAAATTCTTTGAATGTTCTGAATTTCACAAATTGTTAAAATGTTCTGAATTTCGGAAATTCTATGAATTATCTAAATCCCCTGAATTCCTGAAATTTCCTAAATTCGCTGAATTCCCTGAATTCAGAATATTTAATCTCCAAAATTCTTTGCATTATTTTGATGTCCTTGGAATTCAGAGAATTCTCATGATTCAGGAAATGACACGAATTCAAGTAATTACACGAATACAAGTAATGACACAAATTCAAGTAATTACACGTATTCAAGGAATTCAAGTGATTGAGAAAATTCCGCGAATGTAGGGATATCCAAGGGTTTCAAAATAATGCAAGGAATTTAGGGATGTTATACGAATTATAGGAATTCAGATTATTTAGAGAATTTAGCTGAATTCAGACATATCAGGGACTTCGGAGGAATTTAGATTTCAAGGAAGTTGAAAGAATTCAAAAGGATTTAAAGGAGTTTGAAAGCATTTCAAGCAATTCAAAGGAATGAAAAAGAATACATAGAATTCAGAGATTGAAAAAGGATTCAAAGGAATAAAATATTCAGAATTACTAATTTAATATTGCATAGAACATATTTTAAATTCAATTATTTCACTGTATAATAGCTTTCACTTTAAATTCTGTACAAGTGAAAAATACCGAAAAAGCATCCAGAACTGAATATTTTTGAGCCAGATTTTCAATTTTCCAAGCCTTTTTCCAGATTGCCTTTCAACTCATTTTTGTTAAGTGATGAAACTGTATAACATAAAATTGGAATCATAGTGAAGTTGTTTTTTATTTCTATATTATTAATTTGCAATGCAATTTTCACCGCGCGCCGTAGCGCGCGTATAATTTCTAGTATAATATAAAAATACCTTTACAAAGCTTGTTTTGATGAAAAAAATGCCTTAACGTATATAATTTTTTTTTCAACTTTCTAAAGTGAAGTTGAGTACATGTTTTCATAAATACAGAAATTGACTGACTTGAAATTAGTTTTAGAAACATAATTTAGCATAAATTGGTCAGGTTTATGTATCAAGCTAATTTGCATTAAACAACTGCTTCAGAATGACTTAATTAGTGTAGTATCTATACATATTTTACCATATATTAAAGTTGGGATAAAATTCTTGCATTTTTGTGGAAGTTTATGTTACAGTTTATTTCTGAATAATAAAATTAATCACCCGTGCAGTTGATTTTGATTGTAATACAAATTGATTTTTAATTTCGATTTCTAAAAAGATATGGTTTTTACTTAAATATTTTCACGTAATTGAAAATGTCGACGGACAATCAATTTATAAATGACTGATCGTTTTGCAGATTCCACGTTTCATATCTCGTCAGAAGATTCGCCAATATTCCATCCAATTTCGAACTACATGTCAGCTGATAAATGAATAATTGCTCGTCTATACATTTTCCTGTATTGGTATTTGGTAACCAATGTTACTGAATCGTAAAAATAAAAAAAAAGTTGTGGACATATTATTCGATATACATTTTTGTATTTTGTATGAAGTAACGATTTTATTTTCATATTAAAGTGGAAAGGAGTTTTAATATTTAACTTTATAATCTTTGACCGATGAAAGCGTATTTACTCTGCTAATTGGCTCAGAGAAGGGATGCAAGGGATTTGGTAGAGCTGACGCTTATTTGCTTAAAACTTTGTGGGTAAAAAGTCTTCGAAAACATTGTCGATATCTAGCCTTATACAAACTTGGTTTATATTGCATTGAAATGAAATCGAAATCAGAATCAGAACTATAGAAGATAAATACGCGCGCGGGTTTTATTATTTGTCTCATGAAATTTTTTAATTACGTAAATTGAAGTTTGCAGAATTTTTATTTCAAAAGGAAAAAAGGAACGATAGCTTCATCCAATCATGAAGGCGGATTTCCCGACCACAGAAGTTTCGAGATATTAATAGAAAATAATGCCATGCATTTTAGTAACTGGACAAGTAGCAAAACTGCGCTATACGCGCGCTTGCGCCTTTTTAGAAATTTCGAAAAAGATATTTAATTTTGTAGATCAAGAATAACCGTTTTTAGAGGTAAGAAACGTCTTCACAATAAAACGTTTAATTTTTGGCCCCTTATAACAGAATGTCTACCCTAACTAAAAAACCTGCAAATGTCAGGGAATTTATTTGTAAAAGTAGGTTCATATTACTGTAATTAATTATTTTTTTGGAAATTCGTTTTCATTTTGTTTGAAATTGATATTTCTAATTGAAAATTTAAATAATGTATTTTTGGATGAAAATTGATCGTTTTTGGGTGAAAATTCAAGTATCTGGTTGAAAATGGATGTATTATGTTGGAAATTTGTTCTTTTTCTTAGAAAATTAATCTTTTTTTCTTGAAAATTGAATGGCTTGTTTGCAATTTTTTTTTCTCAGTCGAAAATTGAACTCACGTTGAATAGTCGTCTTTTTTGGTAGAAATTATCCTTCTTGATTAAAAATTAATTAGTTCGGTTGAAAGTCAATAATTTCGGTTAAAAATTTAATTATTCCAGTTAAAGTTTCATCATTATAGTTTAGCTAAAAATTCAACTAAGGTAGATGTCCCAGTAATCGAGACGTTCCCAGTAATCGTGAGTTTTGAGGTGTAAACGCCAGAAGTAAGTATTTTCCGCATAAAAATACAATCTTAAAATATTTTTAAGTAAGTTTGAACAGTGCTTGTTGTGGAAACCAAATTAGTTTTTTTTTACACAAATAGTGCACATGGGTAAAAAAATTCATTTGGATTGCCGGTGGCGATGAATCACGAAACGTGGAAAATAGCTTAACATTTAGGTTAGGAAAGGCGTTTCTTTGCTTAAGCTTTTAATATGTCAAGAAATTACTTGATCGGGGCGAAAATTATTTTTTTGTAATAAAGAATAATTTTTGTTTCATAAAATTAAGTTAAATCTTCATTTAGTACCTTCTAGTTCGAGAAATATCGTTCACGATTATAGGGATGTTTCAAAAGCATAGTTGCTCGAGTCATCGTGACTGGTCACGAAGATTAGGACGACTCTGTCAAGATTTTATTTCCATATTTCATTACAAATAATAATTTGATCAATTTCAAAGAGGCGTACAATGAAATCGGAGGACTAACTTGTTACTGTGAGCAGTAACCGTAATATGAATTAGTGCTCAAAACTGAAAAAAGGTGATGTAAAATATTGGCATGACTTTAGTGATTTCATTATCAATTTTTTAGTATTATCATTTTTCAGTGAAGTTAATATTTATTGAGTAGTTTTTCATTAGCTAACATTAATCTGTACTGCATAATATAAACAAAAATATGTAATAAATATATAATTATTGATGGTTTTAATATTTTAACAACGTAAACAGAACATAACCTCCAAATACACATGATTTTTTTAGTGACTGCAATTTATCAAATTTCGTCATTGTGTTTATAATTTATGCTGCAAAGAAGTTAATTATACAAATTACGACTGTGTAAATTTTTGTATCCAAAAATACACTTGAAATACGCCTCAAAATCGCTAAAAACTGATTTCAAGAAAACTTATCCTTTTTTACGAAGACTGGGACAACGACTCACGATTACTAGTACATGGAAGATTTGGAAATCACGATAACCGAGACGTCGGTGCTTTTTGACTTTAAATTGTTTATAAATAAAAAGTAATATTACATATAATGTAAAAACAATGTTTATAATATTATAGGATGTTTAATGCTTCAATCAGTATCACTCATTTTTTAAATAATCCTTTCAAAACAATTTTCTAAATATTTAAAGTCAATGAAATCTCTTATGGTCACGATTACTGGGACGTTTACCTTATTCCAGTTTAGGATTCATCATTTCAGTTGAAAATTCACCACTTTTTTGAAAATGTAAGTATTTTTTGAAAATGATTTCTTTTTTGTTTGGTCGAAAATTATTATTTTTTCAAACTGAAAATATGACTATTCCAATCTAATATTCTATAATTTTAGTTGAAAATTCATTTCTTTGGTTGAACATTTTTTTAACTGAAAATTTACATATTTAATTTTGGGTTGACAGTTTATCTTCTTCAGTTAAAAATGCATGCCTTTTGTTGGAAACTCGTCTTTTTTGGTTGCAATGAATCTTTTTGCTTAAAAATTGCAGTATTCCAGTTCAAGATTGATTCATTTGGTAAAAAAATTTTTTTTTTTCTAAAAGAATTAACTTTTTAACAGAAAAAATGTCATTTTGGATTAAAACCCATTGGTTTTAGTTCAAAACTTGACAATTTGGTTGAAAATTGTTCTTTTTTAGTTGAAAATTTAATTATAAGATTGAGGATTCACGTTTCTTATTGAAAAATCGTCTTTTTGGTAGAAAATTAATTCTTTTGGTTGAAAATCAATCTATCTTGTTGAAAATGCAATATTTTTACTTCAAAAGTTAGGAATTTGAATCAGTTTAAATTGAATTTAATATGGTACCCAGATTAATTTTACCTAAATATGCCTTGAATTTTAAGTATAAGAAGATAAAATAAAAACTTGTTTGAATTTTTATTCAAAAATTCATGGACTTTAGAGTATAATTTAATGAATGATTGATTATGTTATTAGTATTATTTAATTATTTAATTAATCGATGGTGATAATATATTTGAGAATATCTTGTCATATAATTTGCCGAGGATTTATAAATTAAATATATTAATTGAATCCCTAGAAACTGAAAAAAACTTTATTTATAATGAACTCGCGAAACAATGAATTATACCCGGAATAATGAATTATACCCGGAAAAAAGTTGAGATACCGGGTAAAAAGTTGAGATACCTCGAAAAAACCGGTCATTGTCAGGGATTTTTTTCCAGGCTTTGAGTAGACATCTTGTTATATAGCTTTTAAATTTTATTTTGAAAATATGATACTCTTCGCAGAGAGACTTGCCGCATGTGACATGGTATGTCCCCTTAAATAATTTGACAAGTAGCAAAACTACTCTACGCGCGCGCATGCATGTTCTTAGAAATTTCGAAAAAATATTTCATTTTTTGGATCAAAAATAACAACTTTTAGAAATAATAAACGTCTTTACAAGAAAACGTTTCATTTTTGGTCTCTCATAAAAGTGATTCTTTATTTGTAAAAGTAGTTTTATATTACTATAATTGTATTCTTTTTTTTCTGTTTGAAATTAATTGTTTTAACTGCAAATTTAACTATTATATTTTTGGTTGAAAATTGACAGTTTCTTTCCAATTTCTTCTCTCTTTTGACTGAAAAATCTTTCTTAGTTGAAAATTCAACTCATTTTGAAACGTCGCCTTTTTTGGTTGTATTCAACTGTTTTTGATTGAAAATTAATATCTTTTTTGGTGGAAATATCAAATACTACATCTTTTGTTCAGAATTCATCTTTTTTTATTAAAAATTCAACGAATTGGTTGAAAGTTGAACTACTTTGTCAAAATTTTTTTTTTTTTTATTGAAGATTCATTATTTTAATTCAAAATTCATCACTTTGGTTAAAAAATGAGCTATTTTGTTGAAAATTCATTTTTTCTTTGGCTGAAAATTACATTTTTTTAAATGAAAATTTAACTGTTTCATTTCAAAATTTAACTACACTTTAAATTTGAATCAGTAAGATTTCACTGATTTTCAGTGAAAATCCTTACTGATCATAATCGGCGACCCATTTCTAGCTATTTGAATCAGTGGGATTGCAATTTGAATCAGTGAAAACTCTTACTGATTTGATTCAGTCACATATTTCTCACTGATTCAAATTCAGAGAGCATTTTGTTGAAAATTTGTTCACTTTTTTTGTTGAAAATCAATTTTTTAACTGTAAATGTAACTATTTCAGTTGAATATTCCATCATCTATGTTAAAAATCCATCTCTTTGGTTGAACACTAATTTTTTAACTAACAATTTAACTATTCAATTTTTGGTTGCAAATTTATCTTTTTTAGTTGAAAGTTCCTCTTCTTTGTTAAAAATTAACCTTCATGTTTAAAAATTAATCATTTCAGTACAAAATTAATCATTTCGGTTGAAAATTTAATTATTCTAGTTGAAGATTCATAATTTTAGTTGAAAATTCGTCACTTTGTTTGAAAGTGTAATTTTGTTAAAGTTGTAACTTTTTTGTTTGGTTCAAAATTATGTTTTTTTAACTGAAAGTTCAGCTATCTGATTGATGGTTGAAGATTGATCCTTTTTTGGTCAAAATTCAACAATTTGGTTGAAAATTTCTTTTTTCGTTCAGAATTCAACTATTTCGTTGAAAATTCATGTATTTTGTTGAAAATTCGTCTTTTTTGGTAGAAATGTAATTTTTTTGGCTGAAAATGTAACTATTTAACTAAATATTCATCTATCTTTTTGAAAATGCAATATTTTTACTTAAAAAGTTCGGAATTTGAAGCATTTTAAATTTAATTTTCAATATAGTACTCATATTAATTTTACTTTAATATGTACTGCATTTTGAGTAGAAGAAGATGAAAGAAAAATTTGTTTGAATTATTATTCAAATTCATGGACTTTAGACACAAATTACAGAAATTATTAATTATGTTCTTAGTATTATTTGAATATTTAAATTATCGATGGTGCTAATATATTGAAAAATATCTTATAATGTAATTAACCAAAGGTTTCTAAATTAAACATTTAATTGAATCCCTAAAAACTGACGAAAAACATTATTTATAATAAATATTTGAATGACTCAGTTTTATGACAGATTATACATGGAAGACTTAAGACACCTGGAAAAAACCTGGAAATGTCTGGGAATTTTTCCCCAGGATTTGATCAACATTAAAATTTTCCTGGTGAAAATTTTGAAATAATTAATTCAATAGATTAGGAATTTTCGAAAAACAAAACTCTAAAGTATGATTAAAGTTTAATAATTTAAAAGTTTCTAGAAAAACCTGGTAAATTACTCTCGGATTTCGAATTGAATTTATATAGGTGAAAACTTTTTTTTTTATAAATGTCTTAGAATTAAATAAGACATCCTTCGACCTTTAAAAATTACTGTACAAAGTTTCTGGGCTGAACTTTTTATTTTTCAAAAAGCTATACGAATTGAGAAGACTTGATCGTGAATATGATAAAAAATTACGTTTCTTAAAGTTTGTCTCGTATACTGTATTTTTTAGGTCACATGAAAGACATCAAAAATGTTTAGTTTTCACGAAAAACAGATTATAACTTACGTTTTTACATACAAAGATGAATTGTAGAGTGAAAGTATATTTTCTCGATTCCTGATATCCGTAAATGTATGAAAAAGAAATGTTTACTAAAATCACAACTAACCTTTAGGTTACTTTATTTAAAGCTCAGGTTTATCTTGAAGCAAAATTTCAATTTACTAAATAAAAATCGTATTTGAGTACAAATGACATATTTTGGGAGCTGAAATGCTTAATTTATTATTATTTTTGAAATATTTGAAATAGTTCATTGAATTTCTGTTTAAACATTAAAATAAGTTTAAAACATTTTGATACTAAGAGTTTCAAGGAAACTCAAGACAATATATCCAGATTTTTGAATTGAAATAGTAGAGAAAACAAGTGTTTTTTTGCGAATATTTTTTATCTTATTTTATGAATCTATACAATTGAAGAATATTTTATGGCTAATATTGTAAAATATTAAATTTTTAACATAGTATAGTATATAAACTTTATAGGTTAGTTTAAATATTGAAAACGTATTTTTAAATTTTAATCGATTTTATAAAACTCATATTTTTGTAGCTGAGCCAACGTCACAAAATAATCACTTTTTTCAAAGTTGGACCATTTATATGGTTAAGGGTATATGCATTTCCTTTTTTAAAATTGTTATTTGAAAAATTTACATATGTCGACTACTTGGATACCATGTTATGATTTTTAAACTGTATTAATTAAATTTTGTGTTTCAAAGTGGTGGGCCCCTTTTGTCCCATTTATTATTATTATCATTGAACATAGTATATTTGAATAGCCTTACATGTCTCATAAACCTGAAGTTTGTAGACTTTTTTCTTGAATGGCAAAAAAATGAAAGCTTCATCCAATCACGAACTTGGGTTTCCGAACAACAACAGTTTCAAATTGTTTCGAGTGGTTTCGAGATAGTTTTGAGAATTAATCGAAAATAGTGCCATACACTTTTTCACAATTGGATTGGATGGATTGATTGGTAATGGAATCCCATAATAACTTTTAAAAAATTGAAAAAGGAAGGTATCGGATATTTGACATGCGTGAATTCCTCTTTGAATAAAAGTATTGAACATCACATAAATGAAAAAAAGATCAGACTTATATCAACTTGTACAAATGACAAGGTTCCATCTGCGAGAGACCAAATGAAAAGTTGCTAACTCGCATGGCAAACTCTCGAAACTTCAAATCTCATATAAATCTGTGGAACTATGTGTGGATTATGCCAAGGGCGAGAGCGCAATATTTGTGTGAGAAAGGAGAGAAAGGAGAGAAAGGAAGTCAGGAGCTTATAGCGAGGATGAGATGTGGGTGCATGGAGGGTTTTAATAGGTTCTGGCTCGCTAGGAAAAAGAGGATGTGTGAACTATGTGGGAAGGGGGAGGCAAGAGTGGAGCACTGGCTGGAGGAGTGCGTAGAGGTGGGAAGGAGTGGGATAAGCATGGAGGTATTGATGCATGAAAGGGGGGACAAAAGGGCAGTAGCATGGGTGAAGGGAGTCTTGGGTAATATGGAGAAGAAGAGAAGGAAGGAGGAAGAGGAATGGAGAAGGAAAGATTGTAAATAGAGGAGGAAGTAAATATAAGTAAATGTAAATATTGTAAATAGTAGATAAGTATTAGGTATAAGCCGTGGAGGCAGAGTTTGGTAATGCGAGGCAAAGCGAGAAAGTAGGGACATGCGTGCGAGGCAAAGCGAGGAAGGCAAGACGATAAGAGCGAGCGGCGTTAGAAATAAGGTGTGGAAGGATGTTAGTTTTAAGGGTTAGTTTTAAGAAAATTCTGTAAAAAATGGAAGTGTGAGCAAGTCAATTTTTTAAGGCCAGCAGGCTGAAAAATAAACGTTTATCTATCTATCATATAAATCTGTAACGCTTTTTCATTTGGTCTCCACGAGTTAGCACCTTTTCATTTCGATTATTCGAGATGGAACTTTGTCCTTTAGACACGTCTATATATCCTTCATGGATATAAAATATTAGATTGAACACCTTAGAATCTAATATCTTCTGCACGAGTATACATTTTATTGCTGTAATACATTTCTTATTATGTTACATCAGTAGGTTTAAGTCCTTATGTGCTAAGTAGGTTGTGCGATTTTTATTACCTTTATGCCGTAGTTACTCTCCTCGTAAATGATGGAAACATAGCTCCAGCGCATTTTTCTTACGATATCCACCATAGCCTTCACTTGATAGTGGTCACTCGGTATGGTCCTTGTGAAATACTCGAAACGCTGCTTGTTCGAAAGTTCGGGACTCGTCGAGAAAAAGGACACCTGGAACAGACAAGAAAGAAAAAAAGATAAAATAGTTCTTCAGTCTCTTGAAAGTTTGGCTTCCGGTTTCTTTACTTTGGCAGCTTCTAGACACAAAACCGCTGGCTCTGTGCCGTGGTTCCGTCGGGCGATCATAAAAGCTCTTTTTGTGAATACCAAGAACCCAAAAAGCTTCAAGCATCACATGTTGGAATTTTAAATTGGATTTAAGATTTCTTTCCACCAGGAATATTGCCTTTTTTATTCAGAAGTTTGTGGATCTTGCAGTTAAATGTTTCTAGAAGCTTTTGATTGAGAATACGTTTTACATATTCCAGTCTTCGAAAGTTAGAGTCCGATTAACTTTTTATTGTAGTATTTTCACTTAACTACCAATTCTTCAAATTGAATTGTCAGATAAAGAATAAATGAAAATAATAAAATAATTTTATAGTGTCAATAAAATTCTTTCGTATCCTGAAAATTCAATTGATGCTCTGGCTTTACATCAGTTTATTTTCCGTATAACAAATTTTAAGCCTTCAATAGAAGTTTTTACGTTTTTTACTTTCCATTTACATACCTCTTTATTTATTTACCAAATAATTCCGATAACTGAAAAACAAAAGTTATTTATTTTCTAATGCCAAAATGGAACTCTGCTCCAATTCCCTAAAAAAACCTATTTTCATCTCCACTCTTCAATTTAAATTAGCTATACGAGTGTCTCTAGAACACAATATATGTTCCGTTCTCTGGCTTTTTTTCGATCCGAAACAAAGCTGGCTTAAATGTAATGTGGAAAATGGGTAATCCAGCTGGAAATGGTTTTCGATCCTCTTATTTTTTTAAAAGATTATTTAGATTACAGTGAATTTTGACAAGTTTAAATTCAAGAGAAGTATTTATTAAAAAAAAAAACATAATTTATAATAAAAAAATATATGGTTAAAAATAAAAAGTTGACGATATCATGTGCCTGGAATATTATACGCCTGTGTTTAGAAGAATAATGTTCCTAATTGCACGATTTCATTAAGTGAATTTTCTCCAATAATATCTTAATCTGCCAATTATTAATTTTATTTTACTCCGTATCAGAAGAAATTTGATTAAATATGATTAAGTGTAAACCCGGTGACTGTCCCTGACTACCTTTTTTAAAATTTATGCAGTTGTATCTTTCAAAAGAAAGCTTAAGATCTAATTGTCAAATAAAGTATTTTTCAGAATTAATGGAGGAATTACAAAATAAAACCTTTTTCTCGTTTCCAATTGTAACTACAGAGTTATAAACACTTTTTAAATATCTCCGAGCTTTTATGTCAACCAGTAAATAACCAGTTTTTCATTGATTTTATGGCTTTAGAAGCCCGAAAAAGCTCTCACAATTCGGTATCATCGAGTAACACGGTTTTATTATGAGATATAAAAATGATTTATAAACATACAGTCCTAACAAAAAACATAAAAGTATAAAAAAGGAAAATAAGAATTACTTAGTAAGAGGCCCTACAAATATTAAAATCCTCGAAAATCTAATAAAATCGTTTAAAATTTCCTTGTAATCTTTTTAAATATCCTGAAATCTTATAGGTCCTATAAAATCGTTCCATATCTTCCGAAATTTCATAAAATTCTTTAAAACCGCATAAACATTTTTTAATCCCTTAAAATCATTAAAATTCTCGGAAATTCTTTGACAGTTTTTAAATTCCAGAAAATTCCTTAAAATCGCATGAGTTTTTTTTTAATCTCTTAAAATCATTAGAATCCATGGAAATTTCTTGACATTATTTGAAACTCTTGAAAATTCCGTGTAGTATACCATTAAGCAATTTCCCTTTCAGGGTAGGCGTGACACTACCCGATTCGGGTAGTGTTTCTAGGTGGATAGTTTCTTGCAGTAAATAACTACAAGTGTGGGCTCACCACACCCACGATGTGTCAACAGCATGCAGTATTCTCGAATGGTCACCCATCCAAGTACTAACCGCGCCCAACGCTGCTTAACTTCAGTGATCCGACGAGAACTGGTTTTTTCAGCGTGGTATGGCTGTTGGCCGTGTAGTCTTTTAATATGCCCTAAAATGTTTGAAATCCTTTGAAATCTTTTGAAACAACATTAAATTATTGAAATCTATTGAAAATTCCTTGAAATCTTCTTAAAAAACTCGAAAATCATTGGAATCCTTTGAAATCTCTTCAATTTATTGCAATATATTGAAAATGCTTAGGAATTTTTTAAAATAACCTAAAATATTTGAAAACCTTTGTTGTCTTTCGAAATTCTTTGAAATTTTTCAAATCACTTTAAAATTCCTTGGAGTTCTTAAGAATACCTTGAAATAATTTGAAATTCCTTCAAATTACGTGAAGTCCCGCCTATCTCCCCGGCCTTAAAACGTAACGATTCTTTTATTTCCACGCTGGAGGGGTCCCCACCTCTACCGCGACCGTCAAGTTATTTTTATCAAGCGACGTCCATTGGCTGCCTCGGCCTTGTATCGATGCGCCTCCTGTAAGCAACTCTTTCAATTGCGCATGTACCGAAAAGCGCGGGTATATTTGAAATCAATCAACGGCCAACGGCCAACGGCCATGCCACGCTGAAAAAACCAGTTCTCGTCAGATCACTGAAGTTAAGCAGCGTTGGGCGCGGTTAGTACTTGGATGGGTGACCATTCGAGAATATTGCGTGCTGTTGGCATATTATGGGTGTGGTGAGCCCAAACTTGTAGTTATTTATAACTACAAGAAAAACTATCCACCTAGAAACACTACCCGAATCGGGTAGTGTCACGCCTACCCTGAAAGGGAAATGGCTTAATGGTATACATACAATCAATACTCTCAATAATAATATACAGATAAATGCACCCGAAATTTTTAGAACTGCTGTCCCAGGAAGTTTTTCAGCTCAAGGGGCGAGAGACGGTTGCGACTCTTGCCTCGGAAGGACAGCAAAGCGCGAGTACTCAGTCGATTATATTGCGCAATAGTATGCATTCCAATTGAAAATGGTTCAGATGGCCCGGACCCCAGAAACTGTTGTTAACCCGGCAGTTTGATGTACTTTATAATTTCAAATAGACCCCCACTTTTCGGTAAATACGCAGTTGGAAAAGTCGTTGTCCGTTTGCGCTTTCGTGCATTTGCACATCATGCGTGCCAGTTTTTTTCCAGTGTTTTTGTTGACGTATGACAATTCGCCAACTAAAAATCAATATAGTAGAATCAAAAAGCGACTCAAATATTTCCCGGCATATTGAGTATTGCAGCATGACTTCGCGGCCATCCTACGCTAGGTGGAAATGTCAGCCGTCAGGAAGTTTACCACATGGGACTGCAACTGCATACGAGTTTTTGGAGAACATATTCTGAACGTAAAGAAAAGTGAGAAAGTTCTGAATAGTAATATTTCTCAAGTGTAAAATCCATTTTCTCAGTCATGTCTCATTCTTTTGTCGATTGACGACCTTTCAGTTTCACGAAATACAAGCAAATGTCCGAAATTTGAGGTTAGAGTGCCACTAACCTGAAATTTAGGATATTTTATTTCGTGAAACTGAAAGGTCTTCAATCGACAAAAGAATGGAACATGACGGAAAAAATACATTCTACAGTTGAGGAATATTACTATTTGTACATTTATGACCTACTTTTACGTTTGGAATATTTTCTCGAAAAAGTCGTATGACGTATTCCCATGGCGTCATGCTAAAATACTCAATTCAAACCAACGCGGACTTCCCGCTCTTCGGGCCTCTTTTTCATTGGTCAGCCACTGGCACGGATGAGAGCGTACGGGGTCCGTGGTGGGAGGTGCCGGAACTGTGCAAGTGGAAATGACCTTGTACGGCCGAGGGGAAATAGGAGAGACGGAAAATAAGGGAGAGGGGAAATAGGTGAGACTTCACTGTATTTAAATCTATTGAAAATTGCTTTGAATTGTTCTAAATTTCCTAAAGTCTGTATAGAATTTTAAAGTCTTTGGAAAAACCTTGAAATATTTGAAAATCTCTCAAAATTTTTGAAATCCTTTGAAATCCCTCAATTCTTCGGAATACATTTCTCGAAATCCTTTGAAATATTCTAAAATGCTGTGAAATTATAGGCGAAATTTGATATTCTTTGAAATCCCTTTAAATATTGGAAGTCCTATGAAATCCTTTGAAATCCTAGGAAATTCATTAAAATACCTTATTGAGAGTATTTAAACTATCTTTAAATTATTGAAAACGTCGAAAATCTTACAAGTCTCTTGAAATTCTGAAAAAATGTTCGGAAATATTTATAAATGTTAGAAATTTTCTGAAGTGCCTTCCAATATTTTACAGTATTATAAAAATAGAATTTTTGAAACCCGAAGAAATCGCCTGGAATGTTTAAAATCTCTTAAAATCTTTTTTGAAATTTAAAAAAATATTATACAATGTTTAGAAATTTTTTATATCTACATATTGAAATCCAATAAAAATCTTTTGACGTTTTGTGAAGTCCGTTGGAATCATTAAAAATACCTTGAAACTTTTAATAAGTGCGCGAAAATATTCTCAGAATAAAAATTTTATTCTCATTATTATTTGTTTAGTCAATTGTATTATAAAGAATAATATTAATGAAATTTAAATTTTAATATTCTAAGTCTCGAGGAGCTGATCCATTTGTTTTTTTTAACTACAAAATATCGTAAATGACGTATATCAAAAGACTGACATTTAATATAAAAATTGTAATTATAAAATAAGAGCGTACTTCTTAATATTACAAATCATTATTTTCATACTTATTTTAATTAATATGAATTGACTGTCATTCATATAGTAAATAGTCGATATTATGATTATCTTGGTATATAAATTATAATGTTAAGTTATGAATTCGTTTGAAATGTATTCCTGGATTATTTCTTGAATTTCTAGCATGATATTCAGGATTTATTCAATTCGTAATGCACTTTCGTAATCCGCGGACTGATTAAACAAAGTGTCACTAGGTGTGGATTCTGAGAGCTTCGAGGTAAGATTAATTATTTTACGTAGGGGAAACACATTTGCTGCGAAAATAAAATAAAATGAGTCCAGATGAGAAAAAAAGTGTCAGTAATTATGAAAGTTCCGTAAAAAGTAAGAGGATGAAAAGGAGCTTCAAATAAGATAAGAAAATTCAAGATATTTTTTATTAAAGTTTATTTTATATTAAAATTTATTTTATAATGAAATTTTTTCTAACTGCCTGATCATAAATCACGAAAATTCAGCAAGATTCGAATATTTGAATAATATAATAACATTAGAAAAAAACCTTAACTTCTTGTAGAAATATTATATATAATCTATACGATTAATTCATTCTATCCACAATTCCACATTGAAGCGCCTACGTTTTCACGTTTCTTTTGTTTGAATTCATCTGATTTTGATTAAAAATAATAATATTTTTTGTTGTAATGTCAATTATTTCATCAATTATTACATTATGATTTATTGCTTTAGTTGAAATTTTTTTTGTACAAAATTTGATTATTTTGCTAAAAATTATGTTTTTTAAAAGTTAATTTTTTTAAATTTGAAAATTAATTGTTTTAACTAAAAATTTAACAATCCCATTTTTTTAAATATTGATTCTTTTATATAAATTTGATCTTCTTGGTTAAAAGTTCATCTGTTTGGTTCAAAATATAACATTTAGTTAAAAATTCATTTTATTTCCTTAAAAATTAACTTTTTCACTAAAAACTTAACTATTCTATTTTAATTTGGAACTTAATCAGTTTTAGGTGAAATTCAACTATTTTGTTGAATATTTGTCTTTTTTTTATAGAAAACTAATCTCATTAGTTCAAACTTCATCTTTTTGGTTAAAAATTCATTTCCTTGGTTAAAAATTTAACTGTTTTGTTAAAAATTTACTTTTCCAAGTGGAAATTGAACTGTTTTATTCTTGGTTCAATCTTTTTTTGTGCTTGTGTGAAAATTCATGTATTTTATTGAAAAATTGTATTTTTTAATAGAAAATTTCACTTTTGGGTTGAAAATTGATTTATTTCTTCAAATAAATGATTTATTATTTTAGTTGAAAATTTATTTCTTCAACTGAAAATATAACTTTTCCATTTTGTGTGGAAAATTTATCCTTTTTGATTGAAATTTAAGTTTAGTATAAGCTTAGTTCAAAATTGAAATATTTCGTTGAAAATTTATTTTGTTTGGTTGAAAATGTATTTTTTACTAAAAATGTATAATTTCTCTATTTTTTATTGAAAATTTCTAATTTTTCTATTTTTGTCAAAAATTGATCTTTTTTAGTTGAAAATTCACGTATTTAATTGAAAATTTCTCTTTTCGGGTCAAAAATTTATATTTTCGGTTGAAAGTTCAACTATTCAGTTAAAAATTTAGTTTCTTGGTTGAAAATTCATTTATTGTGTGAAAATCTCGTATTTTTTATTGAAAATTTAGTTATTTTGGTAGAAAATTCATATTTTTAGGTTGAAAACTCAACTGTTTTGCAGAAAATTTGTATTTATGGCTCGAAAATTCAACATTTTCGATGGGATTTTTTTTCTTTATCGACTAAAAAATCTTTCTTGATTGAAAATTCAACTCTTTTGTTAAAAATTCCTTTTTTTTGCTTTGAAAATTAGTCTGTTTTGTTTGATTGAACCATTTATTTTTATTTTGAAAGGTTACAATTGTAAAGTTCTGAATTAAATTTTCAATTTTTCCCTTTCATAAGTTTAACTTTTGCAATTGAAGTTGAAATGGTTGAATTTTGAGAAGTATAATCGACGGTTTGTACACTCTTAATTTCAAAATGGTTTTATTTAACTTAAAATAATTGAAATTGTCAAAGTTTGAGTATAAAACCATTTTAATATCAAAATTCTTGATAATTAAAAATTTGTTAAGTTTTAAATTAAGTTCATTTTCAATTCCTCCCATTTAAATTTACTTTTTATTTTGAATGTTTTCCTAGAATAATTTAATTTTTAGGGGTTATGATTAAAATTTTTTTCCCATTTTGAAAAGCGAAAATGACGTCGAATTTATTTGTTGACTTTAAGCATATTTTTCTAATCGATTTTAATGTTAAATAATAATTTTCTTATGTAACAATGATTGAAAATTCTAGATTTCAAAACCTTTGACTTTGAAACAATCAATTTAGTTTTTTATTCCAAACTGTCAAATAATAATTGCTTTGAATTGAACATTATTTATATTGTTGAGAAGCTCTTTCAATTCGAAATTATTAATTATTGTTTCAAAAAAAGGACAAAATCTGAATATTTAAAAATTGGTTTGATAATGGATTTTTAAACTGTTTATATTTTTAATATTAAGACATAAACATACAAGGACGTAAAAGCGCGCTTCGCGCACGTGCATTAACTGCTAGTTTATTCTAGTAAACATGAATTGATCGAAATGGATTTAAAAATGCAATAATTATTTCAAGATTCGATTGTTTATAAAATAAGAACTAATTTCAGTCATTTTATTTTGAAATGCATTTCTCGCTCTCAGGGTTTCACGCCCTGGGGGTAAAATCTAACGAAATGCATTTTCCTTTTGAACAGTAACGAGATGTTTTACAATTAGGAAGCAATCTGGCCATTGTAATTCGATTCCTTCTTCCACTTGGGATCCAAGTAATTTCATTCTCCACCCTTGAGTGTATGTCTATCATTGAAATGGTACTATAATAGAAATAAAAATTCTTCTTTGAGCCGATGTTAAATTTTATATAAATTTTATATAAATTCGATTATTTTTTAGCAAGTGTCTACACTGGGGTCGTCCAAAAATGAATTGAAATTTTTTTCTCTCAAATTTTCGTGCATATCGCCCCCAAATTTGTTCGAATCAACAAGAAAATGCTTTCTTTTGTTTCAAGAATTGTATTTAGAGGTTCCGCAAGTCCCATGAACTTGAACACGTATTTCCCATAAGAAAAAAATACGTTTTTGTAAATTTTATTCAGAATCGTAAATAGTAGGCCAATCGAGTTGAAACTCAACATTTATTTTCAAAATTAGCTATAGAATATAAATTAATAATGAGTTTTTGAATATCACCCCCATAAGTCTGTTTTATGGGATCCCAAAAATCCCGGTAAGTGAAAAATTGGGTTCTGCGACTTTATGGGGCTAATTATGATTTTTTGCGGTTTTTAAATACAAATTGTTTTTTAAATATGAAATACTACCTTCTGTCGATAAGTGGATGCTCACATCAAATTTTTGAACAATTTATTATTATTTTTAGCAATTTTTTCTTAGAATAGATTTAGAAAGTCGCGGTTTTTCCGAATTTTAAAGTTATTTTCAATTTTTCAGTTAGAGCGAGGAAATAATCAATTAAATTTAACAGAAATAATTGTTTAAACAATTTATAATTATTGATAACAATATTCTATTAGAATCGAGGGGTTGATTACTCGTGAAGTAGGTGTACTGTTGTAATGAAATCTCCTGAAGTCTCCTGAAATAAATGAGATCTCCTGAAATATCTGAAGTCACTTGAAGTCACTTCAGTTCACTTGAAGTTACTTAAATTCATTTGGAGTCACTTGAATTCTCTTGAAATCTGCTGAAATATCTAAAGTAATTTGAATTGAGATGAAGTCACATGAATTCACATGCAGTCACGTAAATTCACCTGAAGTCACGTGAATTCATGTAAAGTAACTTGAAATCATCTGAATTCATTTGAAGTTACTTTAAATCTCCTGAAATATGTGAAGTCATTTGAATTCACCTGAAGTTACGTGAATTCACGTGAAGTTACTTGAAATCACCTGAATTCATTTGAAGTCACTTGAAATCTCCTGAAATATCTGAAGTCATTTGAATTCACATGACTTCACGTGAATCCACC